>CATIWM010296903.1:0-10853 GCA_949671775.1 Mallotus repandus
GTTTCAATTGAGTCCAAATCATCCTAAACTTTTTAAATCTCACTCTTTACTTTATTTTTAATCCTAATCCCTTTTATTCTCATAATTTTACTAATTTCGAGTTACATCAAAATTTAAAAATTCTTGCTCTTTGATCGAGTACAAATCACGACTTAACCCGATACACTAGTCTAACTATATATATATACTAACTTATTCTTAAACTCAACCAATATATATATAAATTCAATGTAATATGTATGCAAATGTACCCATAGAAGAGTACGGGTGTGACAGTGATAATGTTCTATCATATATCTTGGGCCACCTGTGAAGGTAGAAGGCAATATAATTATAGATTTTCCAATATTATTAGAACTGTGAATGCCTTGGTGAATAACATTTTATGCCTAAGTATGTCTCAAAGCCTAGTTCTTTTTGGTTGCGTCCAATAAAATCTAAATGTTCTTCTTCAATACACGAAAAAGCATCGACAATAAATTTTTGAAATAAACGACCACCACGTAGCAAGGTCATTCCTTCATTTAATCGTTGATGCACCCTATATGCATAATATTCTTGCTTGGTAACATATTTTCTCGAAGGGTGTAACAAATTGTTTGAATCTAAATATTCAATTTTTGTCATATACCCATCCTCTCTGTAAGGAAATAAAATTGGATACTGCATCACCATAAGGCATGGATGTAGAACACTAACACATTTTAAATGGTTAGTTTTGTATTCAACAATAATATCTCATTTGTTATCATATAAAACATAGTCTCCTAGGTCAGCTACTTCAGAAGAGGAAGGCCTTGAATATTGGGAACCATCAGTAGTTCTTCGCCCGAGCAATTGTAATTTTACAGGTAGTAAATCATTTTCTTTAAATCTATCTATAGCCATTCTAAATGACTTTGCGAAAGCATTTACTTTGTCAAACATTTCAATCAAACCTTCGACAATCATAGCATTTATATTTTTAGATAAATCATCATTCAAAAATGCATAAATTCGATTGTTAATTTCATTTTCAGTATCGTATATGTATAGTTGTACAAATTAAGGGCCTGTGCCTTTTTCAGGAAGTAAAGATCTAATTAAATAATAATTTTTACCACATATTTTAAAAATATATGGACTAGATTTTTTATTAATTTCATAATCAATTTTTTCTCTTGTCGACGTAAATGCAAACATTGAATTATATAATCTAATTTTTTTTTTAAATTTTGAAAAAAGCATATTTCCATTGGACGTAAGAAAATCATTGAGGAATGACGGAGTTTGAGTTAGCATGAGTAGTCTAATTCTTCCTTTTTTACAATAGAGCGAATATTTTTTTTTCCATAATTTCTAGAATTCTTTACGCATTCCGAGTCTCAATTCAAAGCCCCGCAAAATCTACATTGCTTATTAGGATAGCCAAAGTCAGATCTGGCGAGCAATGCTCTATAAAACATTTTGGGTAAAATAAAATAAACATATTATGTGCAGGCTTAGGAAATACTTAGCGAATAAGTAAAAATGGTGAATTTTGTTTAAAATAAAAGCACTTTTGTTTTGACAGAAATCGTGGTCACTATGGGACGCTGTTTGCATGTCAGTTGAATGATTAGGCGAAGAAAAAGTGGTTGAACGACTCCTCCTTGCTTTTACTCTGGTACTCGAGATTTGTCCGGAGCAATATGATATAATGGTATTTTGTATAGAAATTAAATGAATTTCAAAAATCTATAAATTTTATAATTATAACGGACAAAATCAGCGGTTTACATGTGATATTGGCGTCAACTAGGGTGGGGTCATTCTCAGTGTCTGGATTGTGAATGTGATTGGAACGTTGAGCAGTACCAGAAGAGATAGTGGTATCTGTTGCAAATATATTCGCCATGAAAATGCCACAATGAAAACGAAAGAGAAATAGTATATGAACCAAAAGAGAAATCTGAAAGAAATATATATATATAAAACAAAATTATGACATATTTGCAATTAAACAATCAATAAAATTTGAAAATGTCATGGAAAAAAAATATGAAAAGATATTTGAATGCAAAATACATTTAAAAATATATAGAATTTAAAATCGCACCTGACGAAAAATATAACAGAAAAGTGGCGAAAGTAAAATGCAACAACCACAGTGAGCGGATTAAAATGAAACCTGCCGGAAAAAAAAAATACACAAAACGTAAAATAAAAGGTAAATAATTTAGTCTGATATTTTTTGTACGTTCATTTTGTAAAAAATTCTTAAATAAGCAGAAAAAAACTAAAATATTCAAATAAATTAATGAAATCAGATGAATATAGCAAGGTACGGAAACTTTGCTTGAACAAAATTAAACTGCATTTTAACTAAGCGTTTAATAAAAAAATTAATTGTGCTTCTATGTACGTAGTGCAGGTAGAATAAGGTAATTCTAATGTAAATATGTTTTCGTATTTTTGTTTTCTCTTTTTTTTTAAAAAAAAAATTTGCAAAAAATTTTGCAGGCATTGTCGGAAATCCCAAATCAAAGGTAATTAGAGTAAGAAATCGGAATGAGCATAACTATAGGCATTTTTTTAGAAAAAAAAAAAAACTAAATCAATAAGTAATATATAGAGAATACTAATTAATAGCCAAATAACATATGGAAATTACAAAGTTCAGAGGGTCATGCTTTATTTTTTTCTTCCCTTTTGCAGAAATAAAGTACTACACTTTTTTTTTTTACTTCCAATTTCTGAAAAGTGAGTGAATATATCAATCGCCGTATTTTTTTCTGAAAAAAATAAATTGCTAAATAATATACAGAAAATGCAAACTAATTGGCAAAAACATATGAAATTACATAGTTTAGAGGAATGCATAAAACTAATTAATTCAAAAGGTCCAACATTCATGTTTTATTTTTATTTTTTTTCTGTTTCCAGAAATAAAGTACAATAGGTTTTTTTAAAAAGTTAAATTTGCATAAATTGTTAATGGTATATTTTTTCTTTAAGTTAATATTTGTCATAGAAAAGCCACTTTTTAGTTTGGAATGTGCCACTGAAGTTTTTTTTTTCCCCTTGTTAAACTGAATGAATTAGTGCTATTGAGACAATTTCAGAGCTATCTAATTTTTTTTTTTTAAAATACAGAACTGTTGAGACAATTTCAAGTTGTTAAAAGCATCAAAGTGCCGGTGGTTCTTTTTTTTTAAAATTCCGATCTCAATTATATTTTACAAAGCCAGTGGCAAGTTTTACACAAATGAATTAGTTGGCGGCAGCAGTGTGTGGAATTATGGAAAGAAAACAGCAACACAGCTAAATAAATTGAACTGAAAATGAAAAACTTGAAATAAAAATGCAGCATACACCGAAAATGAAACTGGAAAGAAATAAGATTAACCATTACCATGCTGTTTGTACAATTAAAGCACCTATAATTGGTCACCTATACAAGGATTATAGAGCAGTCAAGGTAACTAACTGCAACCAAAAAAAAAAACAAAATAACAAAATGGACAGTGGGCAAACAATCAACATGCTGCCTGCATAAAGTCTAGCAAAATATGAGGTGACCCAAAACTAAAGCAAAAGGCTGTCATAGTTATCTTAGAAAAGAAAAAAAAAACTACATAAGGTGGTTAGAACCACCAAAAACTGCTCCTGTCTTTTTCAAAGACTTTGGTCAATTTATCACATTTCCGTATAACAGTGACATATTGCCCACAGACATGGTTGTAGGCTGCGCGGAGCGATTGAAGCTCGTTGGTATTAGAATCATTTCCAGGCTTCAAAAGAGATAACTCCCTATGGTTTTAATCAACTATTTCAAGATCGTACATCGTCTTGAGATGATCAAGAGCAGTCACGCTTGCTGAATTCTTAGCATCAAGCATGGATTATGAGCTAATATCGATCATATGAGATTCCCACCACTATCTGCATAAGGATAATAGACGGTACACGTAAAGACGGGACCATCTTTCTGTTGTTCATCAAAGGTATCATGGGCCGGGAAGATTCAAAGTTTGCAAAACAACTTCAAGTATGGGACCAATGGGCAGCTTAATGATAGTCATTAAACAATGCTGGTATATAAAAAAAAACCCGATTAATACACTTGCATGGCAGTCAAACATGTAACTAAACTATAAAAGGCATACTTAAAAATTGGAATAAACACGTAGCACAGGACATGACAAATAGTAATGAAGCAAAAAAATAAGAAAGAAAAAAGCACAAGCCATGGGATTCTGCTTCTCTTGATATGCATGGTCTGTTAAAAAATGTTAGGCCATCCAAAAATGAACACCATGGCCTATTTAATATAGGGTTTTTTTTTAAAACAAAAAAGAATAAAACGCAGTAAGTGAGGAAAATTTTTTTTTTCCAGGTGGTTACTTTCCAATAAAAACAAACAGAAGCAAGGGATGAGAGTAGACCAGAAGGAAAAAAGGAACACCGAAGCACGCATCAAAACAGGCAGCAGAAGAGAAGGCACACAACATACAAAGAACAGAGGGAATAACACAACATAGCAGTCTTTCTTTTCCAATAAAATAGGACCAGTAGCAAGCTAGCAATTAAAGCTGCACCAACCCAAAAAGCCCAAAAAAAAAAAAAGAAAACACATAGAAGAAGAGAAACGCAAGCACGCACCACCATAGCCAGCAGTAGAGAAGGGAGACAGCACAGAAAGAGCACACAGAAGAACAGAACAGAAGTGGTTTTTTTCAAATAAAAGCTAAATCCATTTTCATGATCCAAAAACAGGACCAGCAGCAAGCAACCAAGGAAAGCTGCACCAGTCCAAAAAGCATAAGAAAAAAAAAAGTAGAAGCAGCGAAACACAAGGCACGCATGAGAATAAGCAGCAAAAGAACATACTTTGACATGCAAATTTTCTTAGCCAGAAATTGGCAAGCAAGTGCAGACAATATGTAACGCATATGGACATTACAACAGAACACCTAGCACACACGAAGACAAACACCCAACAGTGAGTGAGAGAAATTAAAAATAAACAGAACAACTGAATAAGGAGAGGAAATAAATGCAACGCAGCAAACACAAAGGCCGCACAACAGCAATTTAATAGACAGACATAAATAAATGCTAGACAAAGTAAAAAAAAATAAAGAAGGCAGCATTGAATAAGCCACCAGACTCTCCCAGCAAAACTCAGAAGAAATTAATTGATAAAAGGAAAGCAGAGAAGCAAGATACTGGATTTACATTAACAGCAAGCACATGCATTTATAGACTCTCCAAATGAAGGCAAAAGGGCACAATTAAGAAACTAAAATGAAAGGCCATATAGGGAAATCAGCCAAGGCCACTGCCATTCTAGATACGCATTTAATGCAAGATTAGGAGGTAAATCCCCCTCTTACAGACACATAGAGCAATTCCTCTATTCCAAGAAAAATAATCATAATTGAACCGATAACACAACCAATAAGAAAAAAGCACATAGGCAAAAGACTGAATTGAACAGTAACAACCGCCCAAACTAGCACCTATAACACCTTTTTTTTTTCTAGAAACAAATCCCACAGTAAATAAAAAAGAAAAAGGGTCGAAGGGTTCCAAAGTGGGTTTCAAAATAGGCCAGCAACGAAAAGGCCAAACAACCTTAACAATCAAAACTTATAAAAAAATTAAATGTCCACAGACGAAGCCTAATACAGACTCTGTGAATCCATTTTTTTAAAAAACAAATTCTAAAAAAAAAAAGGAGGGAAAGCCAACGGATCAAATCCATCCACAGGCACCATACAGAACCGTAAAATGGAAAAAATCTTCAAAAAAAAAAAATTAGCAGTAGTTCTAACAATTACACATGACCACACAAAATCTTCCAACCGCATGAAGGAAGCAGAATGGATAATTTCGACCACAGCCTCCATGCGGATAGGGGAAAAAAATAAAACGGCAATCTAAGGACAAAAATGCCCAACCAAAGTCTAAAATCTTGAAAGCAAGAAAAAAACAGCATTAACCAAGCAACTAACAACCAGCAACGATCCAAAGAACACCGAAACAATCACCCATTCAGACATGCAGCGCAAAAAGAAAATTCAAGAAAACAGAGCACCGAAACAATGACCAACAATGCACAACCAAAGTCCAAAATCTCAAATAATATTGACCAAGCAACCGACAGTCACCAATGACCCAAAGAACACCGAAACAACCACCGATTCAGATATGTAGTGCAAAAATAACCAAGAAAACAAACCAGAAACACTACCCAAACAACAAAGAAATGAAATAGAGGGAAATCTAAGGATACGGGGAGCACCTTTGAGCTTCTTCTGAAAACGGCGAAGGCAAACAGAGCAATCACAGAAACGAGATCTGTCATGGATGTTTCTATCCGAGCTCCTTCTAAAAATGGCAAAGCCAAATGAAGAAAACACAAAAATAGGATCTTCAATGGCCATTTCCCTTCGAGGTCTTTCTAAAAATGGCGAAGCGAAATTGAGAAAACACAAAATAGGATCTAGCTTTGTTTATCTCAACAGAACCAATGTGCGAAGAAGAAGGAGAAGCACAATACGAAAAGGAAGCAGAAAAGAGAAAAAAGAAACCGAGGAAGAAGAAAAATGGAAGACAAATGAAGGAGCAAAGCAAAAACGAAGGCATAGCTCAAGAGAGAAGGAGAAGAAGGTGAATAGAGGAGGGCGGCGATGGTGTAGGGCTACTAAAAGCCAAAAGAAATGCAATTACTTTAATGCCCATGTAACACTGCTGTTTTAGAGAGAACCCGAGCATAGATTGCAGCAAGGTTTTCTCCATAACAAAAGGAAATGGCGTCGTTTTCTTCACTAAAGGCTGCACCTGCCACAGAAAACAAAGAGTCAATGGCAATCACGCAATTAAGGAAACATTTAAGGGTAGAAACATAAACATATAGGAGGTGGCAATCGCGTAAATAAGCTTGAACTCGATGGGTGAATTGAATGGGCGAATGAACAGTGAAATTGAGTTTTTCCTTTATATATATAATATAAATAGATATAAACATATGTTAAAAATTAACTATAAAAGAATCAATTAATGAGTGTATTTATTTTATTTTAATTAATTAATTAGTATATTAACATTTATATATTTAGATATAATTTATTATTAAAATGATATTAAATTTTATTTGTAACACATAATTCTAGATTTCTAAACTTATCATACATTATTTATTAATTTTATAATATATCATCAAAAAATAATAACAATAATTATTAGTGAAATTATATACATACACTATCGGTTCCGGTTTTAGTTATTTTGTTCGGTTTTCAGTTTGGAGAACTCATAATTTTTAGACTTGCTCTAATGAATTTTTTTGGAATTGTTCGATTTGAAGAAAGTTAAATAGTCAATGAAAATTTTTTATTTAGTTTTTTTAGGATAGTTCAAATTCTCAAAGACCCTTGCACGACCCTAAGAAAGGATGATATGTATTATATTATCTTCAAGTGTAGCCATGTAGGATACTATACAAGTGATTTTATGTGAATCCCATCCAACTCTCAACCTTGCGGGTAAAATCCAAAAAAAAATTTCTTGATAGATGTCTGATATTGAAATTTGACCTAGACCATTAGTTTAGATCTCATTAGCATATCTTAAAAAAAAGGAATAATGACCCCATAAGTCTTATAGCTTTTTTAATATTTTAATCAAATCCTAAAATTACTTTTTTTTTTTAATTGAGTCCTACTAGCTCTTAAATGTTTACTTGTTAGTCCTTCTCCATTAAATCAGCACATAATGTGCTTATATGTCATTTAGACTCACCAATTTGAGACATGTATGCAACCAACTCATACATCATTGCCATGTCATCAACCACATCTTCTTCTTTCTTCTTCATTATCTTCCATTAACTCCACTTTCAAAACCACCACCATTATTATTCCTCAAGGAAAAAAAAGTGTTCTTGCACTTGTCTTCACCGCAACATCTTCAACAAGCATTTCACCAACAAATACACTTCTACATCTCTCCAAAAGCATGTTACAAATCAAATTATCTTCATAATCTGAAATGGGTATATCAAAAATCCTATTTTTAACAATATTCCTATGAGATAAAGCAACATAATACATCTCTAGCTTGAAAATGAATAATTACTAAACAACACATTCATACAAGAAGCAAGAATAAAGAAACAAAAGAAGAACCCATTACTAGAACCAATTTAAGAATTCGAAAAATAACAAAATTAGAGCTTCAAATGAACTAATTACTGAGCAATAGACATAAAACATCACCTAAAATAGAATAGAGAAATCAATCAATTCATTCTCCTCATAAAATAGCTTAAAGAAGAAGATGATGAAAATAAACCTATAAAAATTCTTATAAAACCCAAAAAATTCTCATGAACTCAAATATAGTGAAATCCTGAAAGATGAAATTTAAGGAAAAGAGAAGAACCCAAAAACAAATTAAAAAAGACAAGAGCATAACACAAAACCAACAACAATTAAGCTTAATTCTTCAATAGTTTTCTTCTTTAACTATATATATATATATATAAACCCTTAAATGCAACCAACCATTTTATGTAAACCACATAATAGATCAAAAGCAAATAAGAAATTAGGAATCTATCTTCAATTAATAAAAACCCAAAAAAAATTATTCTAAAAAAATTAGAACCAAAAGAAAAGTTAAAGAAATTAATTAAAGGCTTAATACATATGCAGCCCCCTGAACTTGACAATTTTTGTCACTTTGACACCATATTTACATTTTTGCCATTTAGACACCTTAACTTGCCAAAAAGGTGATTTATAAACCATTTTCTGTTGAATTAAAGAAGCATTGAGGTGCGTGTTTTTAACTTTGATGCCACGTAATACAACATAAGACATGTAACATTAGTTAACGGTAAAAAAAAAAGAAAAAGAGTGAATTAATAAAAAAAAACTAAGTTTCAAATTATCCCTAAATTCCAAGCCCTAATTTTCATCATCTATTCTGAGTTTTCATTGTATATTACTCATCATTTTATTTCAACAACTTGAGTTACAATCTTATCGAAGGCATTAGAGTTACTGAAATCGCAGGCACTTGAGTGTAGGGCTATCGAAGCCACTCGATTCAATAAAAAACAAAGCAACGGTAGGCGCTGATCAATCGAAGCTGGTGGAACAATAGAGGCTTGCATTGCCATTAGAAAGCTGGACAAAGAATTGAGAATAAAGTTTAGGGATAACAACATTTGCAGTCCTAAAAGTTTTATAGTTTTAACAATTAAGTTCTGAATGCTTAATTCTTAACAATTAAGTTCTATAAATTTTAAAAAGTTTTTCTATTAGTCAAACCAATTTTCCGTTAGTCAACCATTAAGATTAAACTTTTTTTTTTTACATTTTAGTCCTAAAATTTGAAAATTTTTTATATTTTAAATAAATACTTTTATTTTTATTTATAATTTATTATGTTATTAAATTTTCATAATAACTGTATTTACTTAGTATAAATAATATCAAAAAATTAAAAATTAAAAATATTTCTTTCTTAAATTATTAGTTTCAATAACGATGACAAATAAAATTAATCAATTATTATTTTAATAATTTAAAATAAATAATTTTAATTAATATATCATATACGAATAAATTTTTTTATATTTACATAAATTCAATTAGTTTTTTCAACATTATAATTTGTGTTAGATTTTAAATATCTATTGAATTCAATTTTCCATTTTAAATTCCAATGAGTTTAAACATTATGTAAAATGTAACAAGAATTATAACATTGTCAAAATTGATTGAGCTTTATCCATATAAAAAATATTTTTGTTTTTTATTTTTTTATATTATTTTAGTGAGTTATACAGTTATTAAATACTAAGAACGTTGTTATCACAAAATAATATCAAAAATTAAAATTAAAAATATTTTTTCTTAAATTACTAGTTTAATAAGACACGTTAAATAAAATTAATTAAATTTTTTTAATATATAATTTAATTAATATATCATAAATGAATAAATTTTTTATATGGATAAAACTCAATAAATTTTGACAATTTTATAATTTGTGTTATATTTTTAATAATGTTTAAACTGAATTGAATTTAAAATAGGGAATTGAATTCAATAGATATTAAAATTTAATACAAATTATAATGCTGAAAAAATTAATTGAATTTTTGTAAATATAAAAAAATTTATTCGTATATAATATATTAATTAAAATTATTTATTTTAAATTATTAAAATAATACTTGATTAATTTTATTTGTCATTGTTATTCAAACTAAAAATTTAAGAAATATTCTTAATTTTTAATTTTTTGATATTATTTTTACTAAGTAAGTACCTTTATTATGAAAATTTAATAATATAATAAATTATAAATAAAATTAAAATATAAAATTTTTTAAAGTTTTAGGACTAAAATATAAAAAAATTAATTTTAATGGTTGACTAATGGAAAATTGGTTTAACTAACAAATAGGACTAATAAAAAAACTTTTTAAAACTAATAGAACTTGATTGTTAAGAATTAAGCATTCAAAACTTAATTGTAAAAGCTATATAACTTTTAAAACTGCAAATGTTGTTATCCCTAAATTTTATAATCCATTTGTATTTACATATTATCATAAATTTATTTTTTTTTAATTTATCTAATTATGTTAGTACACTCGATAATATTTAATGATATAAAATAATTATTAACTTTTAATTTTTTTTTTTCACTTTCATCAATTGAGGTTTTTTGAGTTAATTTATTATCTATAACTATTAATTCACTGCATATTTTAATATTGATTTAAATTTGAAAGTTTATTTATTATTAATATAATAGAACCTTATTCTCTACATAAATTTTTGATTGAGCATGTGTGTGCACATATATAT
>CATIWM010296932.1:0-15197 GCA_949671775.1 Mallotus repandus
TCCTAATTTTTTGTCAACAGCTGAAAAGATAAATACAATCAAGAGAAATATATTGCATTCTAGGATTAAGGCTTGAACAGATTAACCAAAGAACGTGTGAACAAGAAGAATAGGAAAAATGAAATTGCATTTGGCATTTCATATGTTTCCTACTATATTCTCAGGGGCTGTAATTGAAATATCTGCTTGAAAGTTTCATCACATAACATTTCACGTTAACATCACTTCCCTGTAATGATATTGTCTTGTTGGGGGAAAATAGTACATCATGCTTGTGGATTTCTTGTGGTAGAACTTGATGTTTCTATGGTTGTATATTAGCTCCATTGTCTGGTTTCTGATGCGAGGACCTTCAGTTCTTGGTGGACTTATAAGGTGCAGTTTCATTTTCTGTACATTGTGCAAGTGAGCTCATTTCTAGTACATTATACATATTGGCAGTAGGGAAGTGGTTCAAGGGAAGGGTTTCAAATGTACTGGAGGAATAATGGCATCTGAAGCTGTCTCTCTTTTACGATGTTTCTATGAACAAGGAAATCCTAATGGTAAGTTCATTCATTATTTAGGCACTGTCTGAAAGCATAGAAATTCAAACTTTAATTTTTGGAGTGAAAAATAATTTTTTTTTCTTAAAAAAAAAATAGGGTATGAAGAGATTAGAAAATATATAGTCGCATTAGGAAATTCAACTGATGAATGTTTATGGTTAAAAAAATTTTAATAGAGGTAATACTGAAATGAAAAGGGCAGATAAATCTTTCTTACAAATTTATTCTGAAAATGATATGCCATCTAGAGATGGCTGCTATTTATTGTAGCAATATGTTTCCCTGAATGGCCCTTAATTATGTGGTGCTGTGCTTGTTTTTATAATCATAGTGTTGAGGGTGATTAGTTTCAGCATTTTGTAATGCGTTTATACCTCATGGATCCAATTATTTTTGTTTTTTGGTTCACCAGTACATGGATCCAATTATTTTTGTTTTTTGGTTCACCAACTTGGCTTGTAAATATCTAATCTCATGGCTGTTATAATACATTTAAACAAAGAAGCACTAATTTTTTCTTGAAGTTTCTGATTTGTACTCATGTATGGTTGTTTTTTCAGCTCCAAAGCCTCACAGGCCAGTGGCTACACCTCGCTAAAATATTTTGACACTTCCAGAGGCTTGGAATGATGAAGAATCCTCACTGTAAGTAAATTTAGGTGTTACTTCAAGTGTGTGCTAGGAATTTAAATGTACTGGGAACTCTAAAACATTATATAATTCACAGCCATATATTACACAGAAGAAGTCTTGCGTTAGAATTAAATTCAAATAATTGGATAATAGCATTCATATATTTGGAATAAATTTCTATGTGACAAAATTCATGTTAATACCATAATTTGGAAATATTGAAAAAGGATTGAATCTGTTACTTATTCTACCTTCAAAATTCAATTTAATAACATCTATGAGGATAGGTTTCTTGGATTTTGGTTGGAGGTTTCTTTGGATGAACTAGATTTTATACAAACCTCTTGGTGATTTACTATTATTGCAAAACTTAATGCTTTTTAGTCCTTTGATGATTAATTATTATCTATCGGTTATCAAAACTTCTTTTCTCTCAAGGGCCAAAAAAAACCTTCTGTCAATTATGATGTTGAATAATACCTCCATGTAAATTTTGAAAATTTGCTTTTTCAGGACTCGATGCGATAGCATTTACAATTCTACACACATTAAAATGCATGCAGGAAACATCAATTCAAAATGCTATAGTTTGAATTAGCTATGTCTTGCATATGTTTGTTACTTATAGAGACAAGTCTAGATACTTGCAAGCAAATTATGTATGTTTTAAACAATAATAATAATAATAAAAAGCAGACCAAGTTACCTGCAAAGAGGAGTCGTATGATCTTTGGCCGATTAGTGAAAATGATATAAAAGCATATCTAGGATTAAGCTCTCAATTTGTCTCAAAGGCTCCCAGAATTACCATGACTCGTAGAATTACCATGAAGCACATGAAATACTGGAAGCCTTTGAGGGAAATTGAAATCTTCCCCATTCTATCTCAAAATGTGGTTGCCTCAGAGCCATACCAACTTATGATGTCTGTTAGGTTTTTATAGAGATGATCACCCTCTATTTGCACAAAAAAGCTGATGGAATCTCATTCTTGACATAGTTTTTTCTATGTTTATTTTTTTTTCTTCCGAATCCTCCGAGGGTTCAATCTTTTACCATGGATATGATAAACTAAATTACTCTTTATAAAAAATATTCGAATTTTAGGTTGATTTGAATTACACTGAGTGCATAATAATTTTGTCTTGTGGTTCTAAATCAATACTGGCAGAGCATCTGCCTGTGCTCAGGTAATTCTTGTACATGCTACATTTCTTGTAAATAAACTATATATGATCTTGGATATGGAATAATTCCATCCTCGAAGGGTCAATAGAATGTCCAATACTTTAAATTTTGTTTCAGAATTTCAGCCTTTGATGCTGAATTTGTTCATTTGTAAATGTACAAACAAAAAAAGCAAGTATTATTCCTTTCTTTTCATCAATGTACAGTCAATAATCCATATCCTGAAGAAAAGGTTTATAATTTTATGAACTTTTCATACTTAAGTGAAGAATAAAGGTCATTAACCATGGAATGCACATTTTCACCCCTTGGAATATATCATGAAAAAAGAAAAAGAAAACAAGCACTCCGAGATATTGACCCCACTTGATTATTCTAAACACATCCATATGTATCTTAAGTGGAGAGGTAACAAGTCTCTCTAGCTGGTGCACACATAGAGCACATCAACTGTTGGATAGAGAACCTAGTCTCCTGTATAACTGTTGGCATGTATACAAGCCCATTGAATCATCATCCTATATAGATATTCCTATTTCATTAGCAGTGTGCGTGGAATAGAAGTAATGAAGCTGGAGATCACATTTGATGCTGGCCATTGAGTTTAGATCCATCCTTCTTATCTAACTTTATGTAAATCTTGAAGTTCAATTATAGATACTGTTATTCAACATAATTATTTGCACTGTTTTAGATAGATCAATAAAGCCTAGAAGACCTCAAAAACATCATTTTCTAGGAATTGACAAATTTATGTATATATTCCTCATTGCAATACTGGAATTAAATTTAAGGAGAAATCCTGCATAATGATTTGAAAAGAACTGAAGTGAACTATCATTTCAAATCAAATATACTGAGAATATTTTCATATCATTCATAAACAATTTCTGACAAACAAAGATTATGGATATGAACTTTAAAATATTATCGTATGGAGGAGATGATAATTGGTCCTGATGCACTCAATAAGTTGATTAATGATCATCTATCTGTGTAATACCCTCAAACCTCCTGGATTCTTCTACCAAGCAGAGTATCAATAACACATACAGAAGAATGAGAACCTCATGGAAAGCGCATGTTGCATTAATGTATTTTGGTTTTGAGTTTGTTGAATTGCACTTCTTAAATAGTGATGTTGTTTTGCTCAGAAAGTTGCAGAAATATGTGAACCTGTTCCGAGTCTAAATATGCATAATATGGAACCTATAGATTTGTAAAGATGATTAAATTTTAGCCTAGATAATTGAAAACTCAAAATATTATTGTGGTAGAGGAATGTTTTAAGTTAATAATTTTAAGTTGCCATTTCTCTGTGTATTTTGCAGGAATAATGTGTTCAAATGGATTATGAAACGTTATTTACTTTATACCTTTTTTTTTTTAGGTGCTTCATAAATTTTTGAAGGGGAAAGGAGCTGCCAGGATTTAAATTCTTGAACTGCAAGGGAGGCACTTGACCTCAAAACTACTACTAATTGTATCATTAGCTATTAAACAATCAAACAAGCTGTGTGTTGTTATGTTCACATGTATAACCAAGTTGATAGATTTTGCTTCTGCTTTGTGCTTTGATGTAAATGTGTTAATGATGATATAACAGAAAATTTTAGGTTGAATATCATAGAAGTGGCTCTGGTCAGCTTCCACAAGCTTTGAACATGGAAACATCTCCCATGATCATACAGAGAAGTGACAATGCTTTAGCCTTCATCATTGTCTTTATATGTCAAAATCTATTATTTTTGGCAGCATTTTTGTGATGCTTTATTTTGGCCCCTGAACTAAATTTCTAGCTTTTGCCACTAGAATTAGCAATATTTAATTTATAAGATTTATAAATGATTTGGAGTGGACTCATTCCCTCGTCTAAGGGTCAAGAGAATAATATTATTTGCAGTTGAATCTCTGATACTGGACGATGAACTCCTTAATTAATGCCTAAATTTTAAGATAGACAGAAGGCCACGCCAACATTTCCACTCTATCTATAGGCTGTAGCCATCGAATCCTTGACATAAAATGAATATTCTAAGCTTTTCATACTTTTCGAAGAATAAATTCCACTGAACCTCAATATGTATGCACATTGCATAATATGATTAAATATAAAAAGATCTACAAAATTTATCATTTTTTTTACTTTCAATTTTAACAAATTAATTTTATATTTTATAAATTAATAACAATTTTATCGTATGATATGTTAAGTTTAAAAAATAATTAAAGTTATATGTTAAATATGTTTACCTTTAAAAAATATATAAAACATAAATTTTTTATCCTTGCAAAATTTTTATACTTAAAAAATAAATTAAATTAATATATATATATATATACACACACATACCGAGTTTCTTTTCACGAAAAAGAATATTTTAATAACCAAATAATGTAAAGTATAGAATATATTTCTTTTGAATTTTTTTGTGACAATTTTTTTGAAATTTTATTAAAAGTTATTTTTAAGAAAATTTCCATATAATGTAAGAATTTTTTTTTTTTTTAAATGTAACCTACTCAGAATGTGGCTTTAGCTAATTTTGAACTTAACAAATCATATGATAGAATTGGTATTAATTTAAATGTTAATGAATTGATTTCATGAAATTAAAAGCTTGTGATAATTTTTATGAAAAAAAATGGCAAAGTTTATAACATATCTTGTAATTAACTCCACTTTTTTTTTTTTTTTTGGAAATTTACAATTATCATTGCACAAAGAAGCCCTGAGGCTACAACAGACGATGACTCCGGACCAAAATAGAGAGCTATGAGAAACACAACTCAATGCCTAATGAGGTAACCTAAATTAGCTACCACTTCTCAGTCTCCTAGCAAAACTCAGATACCTCTGACCTGACAAAGTTTCACTAGAGGCTCTGGCAAACAAAGAGAAAAAAACTAAAACCTACTCAACACGGATAAAATAGATTACAGCTTAGAGAAATTCAAAGACTAAACATAAGGAGCATGACTGCAGACAATAAGAACCTTACAGACTCCGGACCAAGTTTCACAGATAATTAACTCTACATAATATCACCTTTTTAAGTTTTTCAACTTCAGGCCTGCCAGAGAAGGATACAGTAGAAACTAGAAACAGCATCTGCAGGAACTCATTTGGAAGCTCAATTTCAATTGCCAAATTCCGATGCTACAAAAAAATCCTCAAATCTGCGTGCAAAATGCTACAATTTACAATTTTTGATAGTCTGTCATCTTCCCAGTCATTAAGGGCACATGTATTATATATCCAAATCATCATCTGGATCCTCGTCAGAATCTGGTTTCTCATCATCTGAGTCACGAAAGTATATTATCTCACCACCACTGGAGGCCTCATTTCTTTGCAAATTCCCACCTGAAGCAAATGTCCCCTCATTTTTGTTCTCCGTGAGAGATCTTCGACCATCATAAATTTGTATGGGTTTGCCGTTTCCTATAGAAATGAAACAAGGTTCTTAGTGCAGAAGAAATACTTCAGCAACAAACTCTCTTTGCAAAGTTTAAGAGTAAGCATATCCATTAACAAATAATGAAACTAAATGAAAAAGAAAAAAGCAACATCTTTCTTTGGTTTTCACTTCTCACACCTTGGTGTTCAAAAGGGAGTACAACCTTGGCCCTTTCCATCTGCTCCTTTTCTGACAGCTGCAGGCTAAACAGCACCTGTTAAAAGCACCAACTCCAACAAGATGAATGAACTTGATGGTAAATACCTCTTTTTTGTTTGAATTATAGTGCATGCATCCATACATTTCTAAATTTCTGTTTGTGCAGGCCTCATGCTTCAGAATTTAGGTATTATTACTAATAGTTCTTGTATGGACAATTGATACCTCTGCATATTCATACATTTAGAGGCATGTTTTGTTAGTGTGCGAGGGAAGTGGAATTGCAAAACAAACTACAACTGACCTTGGGCAAAAGGTCTTGATTGATTACTCCATCTTCTAATGAAACAGATGTAAAATTCATCCCTGACTGCTCAATATGAAACTCCTCGAACTAGAAGCACAATTAGAATAAAAAATGTTAAAGCTTTTTGCCACTTCAAATAGTACAATGCATATACATGGACGAGGAGGGGAAAGGCAATCACCATCACACGAACACGCCCATTCCGGCGCTTGAATCTAACATTAAGCCTTCCTTTCCCAAAATTCTGTTGCATCAGTGAGAGGTTTTCCGAATCCCATCTCCGCCCGTTAGCAGATCGATTTAGTGGTTCTACACTGGCCACCATAGAGGACATATATTCAAGAACAGAAGTCACCCTGACTTCATGAAGGTCTGAATGTAGCAACCAATAGATACAAGATATTTTATCTGAAACCAAGAAAAAAAAATGAAAACTACAGTATTTCAAAATTGAATTTAACCTTGCATCCAGTAAACTCATATTTACACTGCTAATAGGGGGCAGCCAAGAATCTGGCAGACGAAATAGTCAAAATGAGAGAAACAGTGTAAAAAGAGGCCAACAATTAGAGAGAGCTGATTAGAGAAAATCATAAATTGGTGTACCATGGCTACGAAGGTTACTTAAAAGGCCTGCAATTTTTGACATAGAAGCATGTCTTAACATCAAATTTACCTGCATAAAATTGTTAAGGATCCATTAGAAGTATTACATATATTAGAACCTTCAAACATGAAAGTTTAATGAACACCTAATTAAATTGCTGAACATCTGAATATCACAGAGGTGAATCAATTATCCAATGATTATATTTGTTCTTTCTACATACTTTGGAAGCAACACCATTACATTCAGTAGAGCAATTGAAATTGCTATTATTTTGAAGTTCGAAAATTTCAATCATTCAAAAGGCCCCCCAGATCACATTGGTCTAGACACTCCAAAATCACAAGTCTGCTTTTATCTTTGTTTTTATGACAGAAAAATCTCAGCTAGTTCTTTGAAAGAACTTGTGCAAAGTTAAGGAAACATGGCTAAAATCGTGTATTTTCGAAAGTTCAAAGATCTGAATATGCCATGTATCGTCATGGAAAGAAGGAGAAGAGGAAACAAAAACTTAATTAGATATTTCCATAAGAAAAAAATCTACGCAAATATAACCATTAGAAAAGGCCATATTTTGCATACTTAGTTGCTCAATTAAAGGCAATAGGCATGGGGATCCAACTGCAATATCAAATGGAAAGTGTCAAATTATACGGACACTAATTTCAGTCTGAAAAAACGAATCACCAAATAGAGTTATATTAACACGCTTGTCAAATATTTTGACATGCTATTTAATAACTTTCATCTGTATGTCTTAATTTTTCAGGTTGTACAAACCAACAGAAAATTTAACATCTCTAAAGTCTTAATTCTTGAAAGAAAATCATATAAATTGTTTTTGTTTTAAAAATATTTTATGTTTTATGCCAATGAGATGTTTGAAGTACTGGAAAAATTGAAGCTTCATGCCATTCTAAGAACATATATCCCACTTAATGTATGTACCTGGAGTTCCCTTTTACTACATTAAGCTATGCCCAAGAAAAGCTAAATATATCCCATTTTGCAGAAAATGACATGCAATTTGAGCATGTAAAGCATGGGAGGCTTATAGAAGCATTCTTTAACATCTGCTGCTGTAACTTAATCCAAAAGGAATAAAAACACAAAGGAAGCAATCACATGCATCCACTTCAGCACACGAAGATGTATCCATAATTATCTTATTGGAAACCGGGAAAAAATACACATAATGTAATGAGTGTCTTTCCTTTTCTGAAAAAATTCATGTCCTTGTAAGGTCTATTTGCACATATTGACACTGGCAAGGAGCTTCCTAGCACTATATTCTAATGAAAATGAGATGAGAATCTATCTAATTAAAACTCAAAACTCATGTTCCGAAGGCTTTTTTAGAGGTATATGATAGGAAGCTTCCATATGAGACCTGAAAGTCAAAAGATTCCTACAAAGAATTTGATGCTACAATCTCCAAACCTTCATGTTCAAATTCAATGCAAAAGAATGAGGAATGCAATTACGTAACCATAAAAAGTTCACACCAAATCAGACTGCTAGCTTGCTCGAAATTCATTTAAACCTCAGATTAAAGGCATTGACCTAATTTGGATGCAATAAAAGATCAATTATAATAAATACTATAATTAGATCACACCCATTGGTTGCATAAATACCGAGTCTATGGCAACAGAGAAACGAGCTTTGCCTTCTCCAACCAATCCTGCAAGCACAACGACCACCCATAAGTTACATAAAGGACAAAAAGAAAAGAATGTGTTGAATGATATACTTGAAACCAATTCAGTCTCATGTATTGGACTTGCAAAGTGAGCCATGAAATTTCATATAGAAATTACCTTTCCCTAATTCAAGAATCAGAGAGTATAAGTTGTCCAAATCTTTCACATCCTTGCACAGGTGAGCTACCCTAGACGCTTCAAGAGAAACATCCACTGTATTCAAAGGCTTTGCAAGTTTATCCTTCCATCCAAGAGGATCCGTATAACAATCCAATATCTGAATCCTATAATAAATAGTTAAGTTCCTAGGTCTCCAAAAATAAATTTGTAGTAGTCGAGAACTTTCCGATATGGTTTACATATTCTTGAAGTAAACACACAGACACATAAGAAAAATCCCCAATCCAGTTGGGTCATTTACTGCTATTTGTAATGTAGACTAAATATTCAATAAAGGTTGAACCCATTTATGTTATATTTTTCAAAATCAAGCATTTTACTTCAGTAAACTGAATGTCATATCATAGTAAACTTCCAAAGAAGAAAAATAAAAGTACTAGAGAGACTACAGGAGATTTACAATCTATTTTTCTTTCCTTCATTTTGAAAACAGGCAGATATATTGAAATATCTAAACTACTTAAGCATCAAAACTTTACCAATTATGAGAGGAATCAACATCAATTCCTCTTCTCTTCAACAAGTCTGCATAAAATGATGGGCTCCGTGTATATGCAACCACCACAACACCTCTGTATCAACAATGAGAAGAGCTGACTTTAGACAGTTCTGTTTAAGGGGATAAGGAAATCCAAGTAATTTGAAGTTGGACTTACTGGAACTGGGATTTTTGAGCCAAAACGAAAGAGGAGAGTTGGGAGAGAACATGAGCAAACAAGTCAAATCCAAATGGTGAAGCAACAGTATCTTTAATAGTAAGAGCTGGAGCATGCTCCCCATCTAGAGCTCCATCTCGAAGGTTTCTGCATATTGATTCTGCCATTTTTGTCAGGGATTTGAAGCTTGTGGTACTGGAACTGGTGCAAAAACACCTATGGCAGTAAAAAAGATTAGAGAATTTTTCAATGAGTACTTGAGGCTTTTTTAGGGGGGTGTAACTAAGCCGAACTATCAAAGGCTCAAGCTCGGCTCGCAAAATTTGGGGAAGGCTCGGGTTCGGCTCGGGTTCAGCTCAGGCTCGTTTATTTTTTAAAATCAAAGCTCAAGCTTGAGTTCGGCTTAGGCACATCAAGCTCGAGCTCGGCTTGGGCTCGTTCATTTAAGACTTGTTTGATTATAGCTCGAGCTCATTCATTTGTGAGCTCAATTAGGAGCTCGTTTGCAAGCTCTGTAAGGAGCTTGATTATGAGCTTGTTTGCAAGCTAGGTAAGGAGCTCGTTTGTGAGCTTGAAAAAAGACTAAAAAAAAAAAACCTAATAGTTTAGCATAGGGGTGTAATTGAGCCGAGTCGAGTCAACACACTGCCAAGCACGAGCTCAACTCGAACTCGAGCGAGCTCTTTTTTTTGAAGCTCGAGCTCGATTCGATTAAATAATTCGTATACTCGAGCTCGACTTGATTAATTAAATAAAATTTTTAAAATTATATATTTTAACATATTCAAACTCGACTCAAATTCAAACTCGAGCTCGAACTCGACTCGGTTAGCAAAGATATATTTATAATTATATTAAAATAAAAGGTAAAATAGTAAATATATCAAACTCGACTCGAACTCAATAAGCTCGATTAAACTCGCAAGCCTATCGAGTTACATATTTAGGAGCTCGAGCTCGACTCGATAATCTACTCAAGTAGCTCGACTCGACAATAATCGAGTCGATTTTGAATTTTTTCCAAGTAGCTCCAAGCCGGCTTGACTCGGTTACACCCCTAGTTTAGCATCACATACAATATCTAAACAAAAAAAGACTAATAATTTAATACAAGAAGTTGTCAACAACCTATCCAAACCAACTAAAAGTTGCAACACCAAAGAAATTGACTTCCACTACATATTAAGAACTAGAAAAATGAAACTAATAAACTTAAAAATTACACACCTCTTTACCAGTTTCAGATCCTAAACCTTCAGATACGCAAATGGATTGCTTCGGTCCTAGTTTGAATAACTGAACATTTACATTTAAAAAAAAAAGGGAGAGTCAGGCTAGATTTATTAAGAAATAAAAAAATTTCGAGTAAATGAAACACTCAATTCACTTGAAATTATGAGCTAAGTTAGCATCTCCATTTCGCTTTTTTTTTTTCAAGAAAAAAAAATTCTTTATATAAACGGATGCAATCTGCCTATGAAAACTCACAATCAAGCAACAATGTAATTATTGTTTAGCGATCAAAACAAAATCTTAGATCTTAGAAATTGAACGGTTTCATTCACAATACCTAATCAATAACATTTTATCAAGCACATTCACCTCAAACTTCTCATTCCTCAAATGAAAATAGACAGCAGATACTATAGCGGGAATAGGTACAACAGCTTTATTTTGTTACAATCCCATGCATTACAAGCAAAAAAAAAAATTAAAAGAAAGTAAAAAAAATAGCGCACCTGAAGTATGGAGACGAAATGATGGAGCTGCTGAGGTGAGGTGAGGTGAGGTGATGGAGCTGCCGCTTGATTTCAATGAAGTGATCACTTGCTGTTTAACCAAAAAATTTCAATGAACCCGAAAAAATTTCACTTGCGAGTGAACAGTATAACCAAAAAAATCCTTGAGATGTCCTAGTTTTACACATGCATTGTAAGAAAATTACCTTTAGTTAAGTACAAATGGAAAAAAAAAAAAAAATCCAGAGTGAGAGAATTTGCTGGCTCGAAGAGAGTAGAGGAAGAGCAAGTTTTGTTAGAACTATGGTGGTGGTGCTGGCGATTAGACGAGGGCGAAAGGGTTAGAATGGGCTGTGGTCTTGATGTAGGCGGCTGCTGTGGTTGAAGAACTACAATGAAATTGAAATCGACAGAGGGCGAAAGGATTGGATGAGGGCCAAAGGGTTAGAAGATGCTGTGTGCATATCGCTGCTTGCAAAAGCGACAGAAGTGGCGGTGAGGGGTGACTGTAGTGGATTGATTTTTTCAGGCACGACGAGAAATGCCGTCGACGATGCGTTAGGTTAGGTTAAGAGATTTGTTAAATTTATCAAAACCACGTAGTTTTGATCAAAACGGCGTACTGTATAGTTTCGTTGCTAGAGGTAAATTATTTAATTATAACTGGTAAATTTTCAAACGTGGGCAAAAAATTTTTTTAACTGGTAAAATAATTATTAAATATATATTTTAATATTATTATTATTATTATTATTATTATTTAATTAAATAAAAAATAAAAAATAAAAAATAAAAATGTTCTTTTAAATTATATATTTTATTTTTTTAAATATGATTATAAATAAAAATTTTAATAAATTTTTTATTTAAATAATTATATAATATTTTTTTAATATTTTTATTTAAATAATAATCTAATTTTACAAATTTGATAGAGTTATAATATAGTAATTTATTATATTTTTTATAAATTTTTTATTTAAATACAACAATTTTTTAACTTTTTTATGTTAATATTTTTCATAATTAATTATTTTCTAAATTTATTAATTTTTATTTTAAATATTTATTTATTAAATTTAATTTTGTAAGACTTATAAAATTATGTTATTTAGTTTGATTTATATTAGATAAAATATAAGTAGACTTAATTAAAATAGAAAAATATATATTTTTAATAAAATTACTAATAAAATTTTAATATTTAATTTTTGATAGAGATAAAATAGAAGTTAACCTAATTAAAATAGGAAACATGTTTTCAATTAAATTATAATTACATTTTAATTAATATAATTTTTTTAGAGATAAAATAGAAATTATCATAATTAAAATAGGACATATACTTTTCAATTAAATTAGAATTATATTTTAATTAATTTAATTTTTATTAGTAAATAACAAAATTATTCAATTTTTATATAATAATGAGTGAAGACCTTTTTATAAATTTGCATGTCCCCCCTCTCCTTCATACATTTATATATATTATAGATTATAGATATAGACTATAGATTATAGATTATAGATATTGATATAGATTATAGATATTAATTGTGACAGATGTTAAGAATGTCAAACATACATTGTATTCATGTGACTAAAAAAAATAATATATATCCAAAAATATCAAATTTTAGTTCACGAGTCAATATATGTATCAAGATTTTTTAAAAAAATAACACATATTACACACCACAATGGCTCACAGCATCAAATAGTTCACATCTTTCCTTCTATTATTTATATACAATACACAAGCCTTAATGCAAAATATGAAAATTCACTAAATAAGCTCATTTATAGAAAAACTGAGGATGACCTCCTGCTGACCCACCTGACACAATGCTAGAGTGATAGATGCATTTATTATTCAAGCCAACTACAAAACTTCTAATCCTGAAAAATAATGCACAGGACTAAGCCTGCAATTCAGTAAAGGAATAACATAATATCCTATGAAAAATTAACACATTCTAACATGTTGTATAATTAATTTTCCATTCATTCAATGTTTACCTATGAACTTATAGTATGTACTTAGCATAGTGTTTTCTCCATTTGGACAACAATGAAATTGTGAATTACATGTAAAACCAAAACTTCTTTCAATTATTTATGGATCCTCATACGCACACAGCCTGCCATAAACGCACAGAGTCTTGCCATAATCTTGTACAACATTTTTCTTAGTCTTTTTATGGCATATCTAGAGAATTCCATAACGCACACAGTCTTGCCTTATTCACAAGAAATATTGCGTCCTCATACTCATCCAACCTTATTTCATATATTTACATATACATCACATACCACTCCATTAAACAATTTACATCTCATAATATATAAGAAACCAATAATAAACCAAAAATATACCAAAAAGATACCCAATTTTCAACTTGGCAAATTCAATAGTGCAAATTCACCAATATACCAAAAACATCCCATATTTCAACATGGCAGAATTGATAGTGCTAATTCAAAAATACACCAAAAATTCTACGTTATGAGTATCAAAGCCTTCTTCTCCATATCAATATCATTATAAGTCTAAATTAATTTGCAATTGATTTCACATCAATTGGACATCTATAGAAAGAGAAATATTAAAAACAATCCACCATGGTCAAGCTATCAACAAAATTAAGCAATAAAAAGTATTGCCTAAATTGGCCATCAAAAAAGCCAAATTAAACTTTCTTTATTTCTATCATTTTTGTAAATAACATCTCCAAGTTTTTACAAAAATAAATAGCACCCCATTTGGAGTAACAAATCTCCAGATATGGCTTCAACAAGTATTCAACTCCACTAAATAATTCAATAACCACCATTCATATGTACAATCTCATCTCAAAACAATTAACCATCAGCACACTAATCACAAATCAACATCTAACAATTATAATATGCATTTTTCCTATAACCAATCAGCTTAACAAATAAATTTATAATTAATTATTTTATATGTTATATTTACATAGAACATTAGGTTATTCTCCTACCTTTATGGTTTCCTTTCCTTTGCTTGTATTTACATGTATGACAGCCCCATCTCCATATGGTTTAGCTGAAATATATCATAATTACTTATTTATAAACATCCAAATAAAAATAAAAATAATGATATCCCATCTAGCATGATAACATCATCAAACTACCTAAACATATAAAGCTGCCAACTATGACAAATTAAATAGGTGACTTTAAAAATTCACTAATAATTCTATACAATGAATCTCTCGATGAAACTTTTCAGATCATTAAACCTATGTGTCTAGAGTAATTTAAAATTTATTTCTCTTCAATTAGAGGTGTATAGAGGAAGAACCTTAAGAATCAATCTACCTTACACAAACTAACGATGAAAACAGAGTAATAAAATGTTTCCTCTAAAAACACTAACATGGAGTTTGAATCAGATCAAGATAAAAGAGGGAAAGTTTTAGATAACTCAACAAAGTTTTCAACTCATCAAATAACACCTAATTTTAAGCTTCCTAGCTCAAGATATAATCAAAACAATAAGATTGAAAAACCAGTTCTTAAGAATCCGAATTATGCATATTCTAAATACCAACTCAATTCAACACAAAATACTAAAATTACTTACCAATAAACCTTTAAAGCCTTGGAAGATTAATATTGTGATCTGAAAATAAATTTAAACGTTCAATTCCACTTCAAAATTCAGAGCTCTACTTTTTTTTTATGAAGAAGAAGATGATGATGATGATAGACAACCCACTCTTCCTACCCCTTTTCTATCGGATGCCACTCTCTTCTTTTCTTTTCTTTTTCTTTTTCTTTTTATTTTTGGCTGCCACATATCCTCCACCCTAGTCCTACATGCATCATTTTATTTAAAACAATCAAGTGCAAATATATACATATTTTTGTCTTCTTTAGCCACATAATCAATTCTTAATATATATAATATTATTAATTCATGTAATCAAATCCTCAATATATATACATATATATTTCTATTAATACATGTATTCCTCATGTCTATA
>CATIWM010296947.1:0-19304 GCA_949671775.1 Mallotus repandus
TTTGCATTGCCATGAGAATGAATGTGAACTCTAAGAGGAAATTAACTTTAATTGACAATGAGAATTGCTTTTAAAGACTATATACTAATTTCCAATCAATATGTTTATATGATAATATTTTACAAGTTCTTAATTATATTCTTAATTGTGATTATTTCTTATTATTGACATATCTTGTGTTTAATGTTTTATTAGTTAATTAGTGTTTACATTCTCTTATTTGCTGTAATCATTATTTTAATTTTTATTTATTTTGCCTATCCATCCAAGTAACTATCCAGTTAATACAAAATTGCTCCAAATTCCCGAGTGTTCGACACCCCTATTTGCTCTATACTAAGTCTTAAAGACTAAGGTATACAATTTGACCCGCTTCGATACGACATGACCAAAGTCGTGCAAAGGTACTCATTCTTTACATTTAATTTAGTAGAATCACACATAGTTTCATGCATGGCATAATGCAAGTCGTGTCCTAATACTTACTTAATTCAGCTTGTGTCTAGCCATGAACAGTTTATTACATGGGTTCCTATAACATGTGTCTCACTTCCCATGCTGACCGATTCATGCATGACTTTGTGCACGACATATATCATACCATGTAGTATTTCGTCCCCTTTTCTTCATTCTGGTAGAATCATACACGACATCAAGCACGGCTTGCTTCTTCTCGTGTTAATTGTCATCTTTCTCTCGCCCATAAATAGATGGCTTCATGTTGGTGTCAAATTGTGCATAGTTTTAGGATCTCATTTTGCATGCATTTATACATTATACAAAGCATTTAGGATAGAAAACCATATAAAATTAGATACTTTTATATTTTGCTTTATTTTTCTAGGGAAAAAGAGTTTGGAGGTTATATGAGGGAAGAAAAGGAAGAAAAATTAAAGAATAAAGCAGAGGTGTAGCAGAGCAAGCTACTGATGCAATCGCGGCTAGATGCACGATCGCAGACAAGGCCAGTTGTAGCCCATATGACGTCAAGCCTTTCTTGAGCATGGTGGATGGGCGATTGTGGGTTCCTACTTAGCCAGCATTCTGTTGCGAGTGCTGATCATGCACGAGCGACCCTTTCACAAGTGGCACTTCTGTCATGAGTGCGACTTCAGACGTGAGCGCGGGTAGCACATTTCTAGCAAAGAACATGCTGATGTGTATATATTCTAGAGAGAAAATCCAAGGGAGGTGAAAGGACATGTTCTAGAAGGGCTAAAAAGGATAAAAGGCATGATTTACTTGGGGATTACACATCATTCCATTCTACACACTCTCTCTTGTACTCATAAGGAAGGACACACCAAGAGGAGAAGAAAAGAAGAGAAGAAACCAGAGGAGGAAAAAAAGCTAGTTACTTTTATGGCTAGTTACTTTTATGTTGTTGGGATTTTGGAAACCCATTTGATTTAAGTTCATTTAATCTATTAGTTCTTCTTTGTAAATTGCATATTATGTTTGTTGAGCTTGTTGTGTGACGTATTATGGCCAAATGCATCCATTGTTTGAATTCATGCATTGAGAAATGGTTGATCCAATCGACCCACAAACACATGTTAGATCTTTCAATGACTTGAGAAAGCTTGTATAGATCTAATCCTCCATAAGTTTGTTGAATGCCTCTCAAGTTAGATCTAATCTTATTGTATGATGATGATGAGAGTTAAGTTATATAATGAGATATGATTGATGCTTGTTAGTGAGATTAACCTTGCTCAAGAGAGATTATTAATTCAGTTTATGAAAACTTGAGGTGTGCATTAGAACTTGAACTAATATGTTATTTGTCTTAATGATAATGTGGTGTATAAATCTCCCAACAACATGCCTTTACCATTGATTATTTTCTTATTATTTTCAATTGCAATAGCCTTAATCTTATTCTTAAGTTTAATTATTGAATTGTTCTTTTGTTTATTTTAAGTAACCTACCATTGATAGCTCTAAACATATACAATAGAGATTGATAGGTTTTTAGTCCCCAATCCCTATAGAGACGATACTCAACTCACTACACTATTACTTGTTTGACCCGTGCACTTGCAGTAGGCAACACTTCATGATTTTAAGCATGCCAAGCATCATCCCGTGCCAAGCGAAGATCAACATTGTCAAAATGACATCGGAAATGGCATGGGAATCATTATCCTGTGTCGACAAATCTGAAATTTTTTTAAATACTACCTTTTACCCTAGCCATTGACACACTTCCCTTCATATTCATAAGGATGATGCGCCCTTAGATGATTTATTTTCTTTCTTTTTTTTTCTTTTGGATATTTCCCTTTATTTTGGATATTTTGGTCATTGTTTTTATGTTTTCATTAGTACTTATGTTTATGTTTATGATTCGGATTTTTATTAATTTATGTCTTTTTTTTATGTTGGTTGTCCTTTTCATTTTCTTTTTCATAAAGTATGGAAGCTGATACATATGTGTTCACAAGGAGCCAAATTCAAGGCAATACTTCTATTCCCCTTTATCTTTTGTTCTTTTTCTTCTTTGATTCATGTTTATTTTATTTTTATCATTTTCTTTATATTATTTTAGTCATTGAGGACAATGCCTTGAATCGTGTGGGGGAGGGTCATATATTTCTCATATTTGCATGACCCATGCATTTAGGTGGTTTAGGTGTGATGTGGTTCCATTTTGCATATTGTTGTCATATTGTATATTATGCATTTTAATTTTTAGTCAAAAAAAACAATAAAATAAAATAAAAATTTCCCTAATTTGTTCACTATTCATTAACTTTCAACTCAATTTCTCCACATTTTTGTAATGCCTATCCTTAAAATTTTTTATTTTGGTTTTTATGCAAAATTGATGCTCAATTGCCATTTGAGGGTGCAAGTACATAAGTGTGCATTTTTTATTTAATTATCAAAAAATTGAATAGTTTATTCATTAAGATAGTTGAACATGTTCATTATGTATGAAAGATTTAGTTCTTATAGCCTAAGCATAAGCCGAAAGATTAAATTTCAGCATGAAATTGGGAGATTAAACAAAAATTTATATTAAAAAATCTCTCTTTTCTTAAGAGCAATGTTTAATTCTAAATTTTTACATGCTCTGAATCTACTCTAAGGCTCTAAATAAAGTAAGAGTATCCAAAGGACCCATTTAGCGGTATCCATGCTCAGTAGTACGGGTTCGGCGGGTGATTATTAAGAGTTGGAAGTTTTAATTAAAGTGAAAAAGGATGAGATGGAGTGTAAAATGCACATATCAAATTAAAGAAAAGATGTTGTGAAATGGAGCAGAAAACGTATTCACAACTAATTTTATTTTTCCTTTAAAGTTATGCTTATTGGATTTTAACTAAGTTATGTGCTTGGGTTATGGCAACTGCCATAGTGCGGTATTCTGCTTTGGAATTAGACCTTAAGACTGTGGGTTGCCTTTTAGATGACTATGGGATACAATTACTTCCAAGGTATACATAGTAACCAGATGTGCTTCGTCATGTCAAAGGACATCCTGCCCAGTCAGCATCGCAAAAGCCATAGAGGCATTGAGAACTTTGTTGAATAAAGTGAAGCCCAAAATTGATTATACCTTTTATATATCAAATAACACACTTGATTGCTTTATAATCTCCAATTGTTGGTTGTTGAACCTTTTGACACACCTTGTGAACCACATGTATAATGTCGGGCCGAGTGTGAGTGAGGTATAAAAGTGCTCCAGCAAGGTGCGATACGTCTTGGCATTAAAAATCATATTGTCTTTATCATTGGATTGAGCTTTTAATTCCATAGGGGTGTTGAAATGTGAGCTTCCCTCCAAACCGGCTTTAGCCACTATATCTTTTGCATATTTTCCTTGAGAAAGAATGAGACCAGTACGTGTGTATTGCACTTCAAGGCCTAAGAAGTAATGAAGATGTCCCAGATCCTTGATGGCAAATTCCCATCCTAATGCATCAATAAGCTGATGTATAAATTGATCATTATTCCCCGTGACCACAATATCATTAACATAAATTAGCATAACAACTAAAATTGATTTGTTAAGAAAAATAAATAAGGAAGAGTCAAGATTACTATATAGAAAACCAAATTGAATTAAAAATTTTGATAATTTATCAAACCAAGCTCGTGGGGCTTGTTTGAGTCCGTATATGGATTTGTGTAATTTGAATAAAAATGGGGCAATTGAGAATCCTTGAAGCCTAAAGGTTGTTCAATAAAGATGGTTTCACTTAAATCTCTGTGAAGGAAAGCATTTTTGACATCAAGTTGTCTCAATGTCCATTTGGAAGTAATTGCAAGTGTAAGAACAAGACGGATGGTGGTAACTTTGACTACTAGACTAAAGGTCTCATTGTAGTTAATGCCTTGAACTTGGTTGTAGCCTTATGCTACTAAGTGCACCTTATAGCTATCCAAGTTACCATCATTCTTTAGCTTAGTCATGAATATCTATTTAGAACCTATGATATTGGCATGAGCTGGTTGTGGGACAAGAGACCAAGTTTGATTTGAGTGAAGTGCCATGATTTCCTGCTCCATTGCCTTTTGCCAGTGTGGTATAGATACTGGTTTCTTCTATGTTGTTGGTTCTGTTATGTCAATGGTACATGTGAAAGCTGTAGGATGTCATCTATCTCTTATCCTTTGAGTTTCAAGAGCTAAGTGAGGATCACGCTCCAGATTTAGAGCTAGTTGACGTCTTTTTATCATTGTATGTCCTTGCTCATTTGTTGTATCTGAAAGAGGAATATGTAAGTCAATCTTTAAATTATTGGATGTATCTTTAAATTGATTAGACATGGAAGAAGAATGATGTTGAATTAATTCATCATTCTCAGTTTATGTAGGAGTCACGAGTTATCCAATGGTTGATGAACTACTTGTAAATTGCCAAACTGAAGATTGACAGACTGGTTTTCTACCTCAGTTTGACAAGTGTGTTTAGCAGTAACTTCTTGGCAATTGTCAAACTGAAGATTACCAAACTGGTTTTCTGTCTCAGTTTCAGTAGTAAATTCTTGAAGATTATCAGACTGAAGATTGATAGACTTATTTTCTATCACTGTTTGACTATTGTGTTCAGCAACTTCTTGTATGTTACCAAATTGGTTTTCTATCTTTATTTGACTAGTGTGTTTAGCAACAACTTCTTCGAGATTGCCAGACTGGAGATTGTCATACTAGTTTTCTACCTCAATTTCAAAATGAATTGGCCTACTGGTGGGTTATTTTTCCTTTAGCTCTAGGTTAGAGGAGGTCTGTGATGTCCTTTTCTGAATCCAAGCTTCCTGATCAATATAGGTAACAAGTTCAAGAGTGATTGTGATGACTTTAGTTGAAGCTTTATCAAATGGGATTATGCTCTCATCAAACACCACACGTTGAGAGATATAGACTCTATTTGATGCCAGATCAAGACATATGTACCCTTTGTGGATGGAGTTGCACCCTATGAAAACACATTTATAGGTTTTCTTTGAGAACTTATCTTTCCCATAATGGCAAAGGTAGGGATAACACTTGCATCCAAAACTCCTCAAACTATTATAATTTGGGTTAGTACCAAAAAGTTTTAAAAATAGTGATTCCATTTTTAATTTATTTGATGGCAATCTATTAATTATAAAAATTGATGTGAGAAATGAATTAACCTAATATATCATGGGAAGTTTCTATTGAAATAACAAAGTTACGCCAGTCTCAACAATGTGCCGGTGTTTCCTTTTGGCAACACCATTTTACTTAAGGGTGTTAGGAAACGAAATAATGTGACTAATTCTACATTGTTAAAGATGTTTTTTAAAATTATTTGAAGTAAATTCACAACCCCCATCACTTTGGATAATTTTAATTTTCTTATCAAATCGGTTTTCAATTAGTTTTTTTAATTTAAGGAATTGTTCAAAGAAATTAGATTTTCTTTTTAATCGAATTATCCAAGAATGTCTTGAAAAATCATCAATTATGACTGCATTTTATTTAAAGTTTTGACAAGAAGAAACAAGGGCTGGACCCTATAAGTCATAGCGTAATTTTTCAAGAGGATATTTAGAAATGCTCATGGATGGATTAAAAGGAAGTTTGCAGCTTTTTCCCATTTAGCAAAAAGGACAAATGGCTCCTTGTTTTTTCCAATTTGAAATATTGATGAATTCTTTATTTTGTTAGAATTGTAAAATTCTAGAGTTTGCATGACCAAACGATGATGTCAAACAACATGTGAGAAACCAGAATGGGAAATAAAAGAGAGAGCAAAATTTCAAAGTTCTTCAAAAGCATATAAACCGCCTTTCTTGATGCCTTTAGCCATCACTTTTCTTTGTAAATCCTCAACAAGAAAATTATTAGCTGAAAATATAATGTTACATGCATTATCTTGATTGCTAAAAGATTTTTCTTAATTTCATGAATTATTAATACATTCTTTAATTTAAGATTACCATCCTTAGTATGTATATTCCTTCACAAACATGTGTAATATCTAGGCTTTCACCATTACCAACATATAAAGAATATTTACCATGGTAAGGAGTAAGTTTAGAAATTTTACCAGTGTGGTTTATGATGTGTGTAGTGGCACCCGAGTTCGCATACAGAGTGGGATCATGCTGATCATTTATGGCTAGTGCGACTAAGGCTTATGGAAGCTCTTCCTTGGGTTGAAAGGAATGACAAAACCTGTTCCAACATTTAATAGGAGTATGATTATGTTTACGACAAATTTAACACACTATGGTGCGACTTGTCTGACAAGGAGAATTAACAGGATAGTTTTCTTTAAATTGTGCTTTGTGACCATACTGGTCTTGGTCATACTGGCATTGGCCTATTGTAGGGACAAATACACATCCTCTAGAATTGAATTGTCCTCCACGTCCTCGTCCTCTTCCACGTCGACCATAGTAGGCTTGTTCATGGTTTGTTTAATGCCCATTAGTTTCAGCTTCCAATTGCAAAGCTTGATCATGTGCTTTAAGGGACATAATAATCTGGATGTATGGAGGATATGGAGGCTTGGTTAGCATAGCCATTCGGAAATCTTTGTATTTAGGGCCAAGACCTCGACCAAGTTTGTAAGCACCAAATTTTGAAATAATTAAGTTTGGATGTGACAGAGGACCCAATGATAAAAAAACTAATTGTGAAATTAGATTTATTGAATATGATTTATTGGTTTTGCACTAAATTGTATTTTTTAATTAATTTTTATTTTTATTTTAAGTTCAAAATTGAAATAAAAAATTTATTTTATTATTTTATTTTATTAATTTTAAAAAAAATTGAAAAAAATTAAATCAATTTAAAAAATTTTCAAAAAAAGAAAGAAAGAACATATTTTTTTAAAGGGTTGAATGGCCCAATAGGCCAAAGTGGCCCGTTTGGCCATTCAATTTCAAAATTTAATAAAAGTGGCGTGTTGGTCACTTTTGGCCTACACGCCTGATTCCCCCCCTTTTTTTTAATTAATTAATTAATTAATTTCAGTGTTTAATAAATTACACTTATCAAGTGGTTAGGATAGGATTTATTTTATTTTATTTATTATTATCTTATTTTCTTATAGAAATAAAATAAAAAAACTTCATAGAGAAAAAAGGAGGAGGCTCCGGAGGTTCTTATTATTTTTCTCTGCTTTCTGATTTTTAGCCGTGAGCCGAAAAATGTTGTCCTCTCCTCTTTGATTTTTACATACTTTTTCTTCTAGTTCATTACTATAATCAGGTTCAAATAAACTAAAAAATTCACAGACAATATAAAATCACAGACTTTCAATCAACGGTGATCATCCTTCTGAGGGGAATCAATACTGCATCTATCAAATCATTTCTTCTTCTACTCCATTTTCTTTGTATTTTGTTTAATTATTTTTATTTTATTTTTTTTTATTTGATTTGATTTAATTTTGATTTAATTTTTTTAATTACTAATCCTTATTTATTTTTTTGTTTATGATTATGGATGTGATGATTTGAATTCACTATGGAGAACAAAAAGCCAATAATCAACCCATGAAGATCCATGGAATGCCACGGATTAAACTTTGTATTTGAACATAGATTTTAGGGTCTATTTTTATTTATTTTTGTATTTCAATTGTAATTTCATTGTATATTTATTTTGGTTTTGGGTTGTATTTAATTTTATTTTTAATCTGTACGTAAGAATTGTAATAGCGCTGGTAGTGGGAAATAGCGAAACCTTTACTTTCTGCCTTTTAAAATTAATTAGTAAATTAGGTCTACTTGGTAAAAATCATCATTAAATTTAATGGTGGCTATAGTTAATTTAGGTTGCATGTAAATCGAATTAGGGTTAGAAATCACATAATGCATGTTTATTTGTTTTGTTTTATTAGTTGGGCTTATTTGTTTTTTTTTTTTTCGTTTTGGGCCCCAAGCCCATGCTAGATTTAACACACTTAATTAATAAGCCTTAAAATTCATTTTAGGTTGAATTAAAATTTATTTAGGCCCATTTAGGTTAATTAGATTTAAGTCCACTTTTAGTTAATTGAAAATTAACTTTAGACTTAGCCCACCCCATTTAAAGCATTATTTTTTCAATAAAATAAGTAGACTTAGGCTCATTTTATTCTTAAAATTAATTAGAATTAGGTCCACTAATTCATTTCCATTTTCTTTTAAAATTGATAGACTTAGGCCCATTTCTTTATAATTAGAAAAAATAATAGATTTAAGCTCACTAATGCAATTAAAATATAGGTCCACCTTTAGTTTACATTTCATTTATAAATAAAATATGTAGAATTAACTAATTTTAATTAAAATCAATATAGATTAGACTAATTTAGGGATGTCGCACCTTATGGATACATTTTTTATGTGCTTTTTTATGGACTAGTTGCCTTGGAGTTAGATATATGCTAGATTAGGATTTAAAGGAAATTGTATGTAATTAGAGAATAAGATAGTAATTCATAAACTAATTTTAAATAACACGAGACTAAAAGAAGTTGGTATTTTGTTCCGAGAATTTTCTAGTTGTGGTGCTAACTCTCTTTCAGAGAATTAAGTTACCACCACCTACGATTTGTCCCAGTTATTACCCTGGGTGGCGCACACTATGTCTTTATGATATAGTAGTGTGTTCCCTGGAGCCTTGAGCTCAAACAGTGTCGCGGTTGCTAAAATCTTGGACGTGCACTAAACCTAGCCATCTGCAATGGCGACTCCACTAGGGTAAGAGATATTGATTCTACATGTGTTCTTTAGAATTATTTTAGTAATTATTATTTTATTCTTGCATTCATTTCTACATGGATCTATTAAACCAATGGCGTTGGTTTATAATCCCTTGATTCCACTAGCTTCATAGGATTGTAGATTGGCAAACCATCACTCTTAGCCTTAACTCGGTTCAAAAGAGATTACCAGGCTCATCTGACCAGAGTCTTTGACCTAAGTCTTAAAGGGGGGTATTCTTCTCTCGAGTTTACAAAGGATGTCGAGCCCCTCTAACCTTGGCCTATAACTTAAGTCTTAAAGGAGGGCATCTTGCTAAGAGGACATTAACTTTTTCACCAGACTCAGCTCATGTAGTGGCCTAGTAACTTCCCCTAGGATCTACCCAAATTGCTTGTGATTGTTGCCATGAAGTATTTCTATTTATAAAGGCCCAAGCCCATACTTTAAAAGCCATTTTGGGCTAATAAGGATTGGGCTAAGCTTTTATAGCTGGAAATGTTGTTTCTATCTTTTTTTTTGCATTAAGAGTTTTGGCATGCACATCGGTTCTTGATATCCACTGTTGATATTAAGGCCAAGATGAAAATTCCTAGGATAAGAGACTCACTATTGAATACGTGTGTGGGAGGAATAAGGTTAGAAAAATGTATGTTGTACACTTGATTTGTTACTTGTTACTTGTCGCATAGCACATGCATACATGCATACATGTAGATTATGCATTATACTAACACCTTATTTTGCAGCCATCATAGATTCATCCAAGTCATCCTTATTTTTTAGAGGTGAAAAACTAAAGAGAACCACTTCAAGTCTGCAGTCAATAGTAAAAGAGATCTTTAGCAAATTAGAGAGAAGTTCTATTAACCCGCTCTACCTAGAATCACCACCAAAGCCAACTCCAACTAAGCAAACAGAAGAAATGGAACAACAACATGGAGGAAACTGAACCCTGGAGGACATTAAGGGAGCTTTAATAGATGACATGAGAGCAATGATACAAGATAAACTAAGATAAGCTCTAGCTAGATTAATCGACCATCCCAAACTACAATGGTGATAAACTTAGGAATTAGCAAAGAGAAATCCCCTGTTGCCTCTAAGAATTAAAAGAAGAGTAAGAAGCTTGCAGCTTTGCCAAAGAGGTGATTGAAGAAGTCATTGAGGAAATGTAAGATTAGTTTTTATATCTACCACCTAAAGAAGAGCTATTATGAGACTTAGAATCCTTAGCTTCTAGTCAAAATAATCTTATTGCTTTAGTGATAGGTGATATGAATTCTGATTTGGCTTACTTATGTGATGTGCATCCTGATGGTAATGTGCATTATAATATTGATCACATATGCATGTTTAATATAAATCCAATTCAATTAGATTCATTCAGCATTGGCACAAATGAAAATTCAAAGAACATTCCAATATCATATGGTACAACTTCTAAGAAGAGAAGAAAATTTGAGAGAATGTAAAAAAAAGAGAAAAAGAAAAGAATAAAGAATGAATAAGTCCACCGACTAGAAAACTAGAAAGGGTTAACCATATAGAATTAACAAAGTACAAAACTGAATGAGTTGTATCATGTAATGTAATGAATGTTCTCATTTTTACCATAATAAATGAATGAAATTGAATTTGAAATTAATGGTTAAACATATCATATTCATCTTTATCGTACTGCATAAGTATCTGAATGGAAAAAACAAAACATAATGCAAGCCAGAGAAATTAGAGCTATTAGATAACTGTTTTAGTTTTGTTTTCTCTTCTTGTCATCCTTTTGTGGTTCATTTTGTAAAGTCCTCATGTATTTTTGTACTTAGAGAATTCAGGTGGCTCAATAACTTGCATTGTAATCCATACCTTGTAGCTATCATCAATCAGTACATCAGCAACTATTGATTCCTCACCTTTTCCAGGTTCCACTAAGAATAAGTCCAGTTAATTTCAATGTCAAGAACTTTCTTCAGTCAGTTCATTCACTCCTCTGCATTTTCAGTACATAAGACTGCAATTGATGGGGTTAATAAGACAAAGGATCAACAATAGCAGTGAGCAAAGTGAGTTTCTTTCACAACTAAATCTTATGAAAAAAAAAAAGAAAAAATTCAACTTACTATGTTGAAAACCTACAAGGGCGGTTTAGGCAAAAGTTAGGGCAAGCTTGCTAAGTTGAAAACCTGGAAGGGCAGCTTAGGCAAAAATAAAGGCACGAGAAAAGAAAAAGAAGCAAAATAAAATATTTTGGTTGCATGCATGAAGAAATAAGAAGTTTGCTAGAAAGGTGTTGATGAATTCAGTCAGAATAAGAGCCATGAGTTTAGCTCCATTCTCAAAGAATATTGATGACCCTAGCGTCACCATCTCCATGAAAGAAAACTATAAGAAACTGGGAGAGAAATGTAATTTTGAGGTAAAATGTAAATTGATTGGGGGTAAAACAATGAATCTGCACATAAAGACTGAAGATGAAACACTAAAGTATAAGAGTTAGTAAAAGGGTTCTGGGGGCAGAAAGGAGTAAATTACAAGCATACAGATGCATCAGCCAATAAAAAGCTCCAGTGTAAGGCCATAGACTCCATCCTCTATCTTGGTCATTTGAGTTGTGTCAGAAGCTCTAACATAAGAGCTACCATCATTAAAGCATTCATCGCTCAAAGCTGTAAGCTGTTGACAAAGCACCTTGTTCTCACATTCCAAGTTACGAGTATAACTCCGCTCCTAATAAAAGACCTATTAGGATCGTACACATCATACACACACTTGCATACATTTGTTGTGAAATACTTGCTTTTCATAATAAAATTCTTTGAGCCCATATAAGATTGCACAAATACTCTGCTACTAACATTTAAAATTAGTGTTGTAAAAGTGCAGGAAGCTAGTCAGAGTTTGGACAAGTGAAAATAGAAGGAATGAATGGGCCTAGTTAACAAAGAGATATCATTCGCAGAAGCCTCATCCTAGGCAATCTCAAGAGGTTGGATAGAAGGCTCAAGCTCTTCAGACTCAACATCCATCACTATAGCCTAATCTAGAGCATCATCTGGAATATCATCTAGAGCCTCAAAAGAAGAGAAACTACAACTATAAAACTGAAGGCAAAAATGCTCTTGAATGTACCTTTGATAATTATGAGAATGCTTAAGCAAAGATAAATCATTGAATCCTTGGAGAGCCTCTCTCAACTCCTATCTAGTCAGAGCAGAACTCCTAATCAGAATGTCCAGCATACCAGTAATACATGTTCCAGCACAGAAAAGGGAAGAATGCACTCTAAAACTTCTTTGATTATAAAATAAAGCCTCTGATTCCTAAATCTTATTTTTTTTGCAGGAGATGTCAGAAAGTGGCATGAAGCCCTTTATCATAGCATCAATGACAATAATAGAAGGACAAACTTAGCCTTATGTCGTGACCTCAATAACGGAGTATCAAGACACCTATGATAAGATACATCATCACCATAACCAAAAGGGGAAGAGTGAAAAATAACGAAGTTGCATTCTAATAAAACTTTTTTACCTACAAACAGACCAGACTAACTTATGGTACTTTATGTAGGGAAAACAAAAGGGAATGAGGAAAGAGAATAAAATTAATACAATAATAATAATGAGCAAGAAGGCAAGCACTAATCGCTCATCAGAATATCACCCCATGTGATAAACATCCAGAAAAATGCTAAAGGGAGTAACAAAACTCTATCCCTTTGGTTTATGCAATAAAGTACATCCTCAATAAAAATTCAAATTGAAAGTAAATTCATCCACTTCATGAGATCATGTGTAAAAACTTATCTCATGAACTTTAAATTTATGACTTTGTTTTATTAGCCTCGTAGAGTTTGGATGTCTAGTTGATAGCTTTGTGCTGAGAGTTTCTAAACTCTAATAAATCCAATGCTTGCTTTGCACCTAAACAAAGAGAAGAATACACAAAAATAAAATATGTGGATTTACAGTATAAATTGCTTGAATTTTAGAGTATTATTTTAGACTTTGGAATAATAAATGTTCATCTAATATACTCTAATAATCGAATGAGTACAAGTACAAAATTCCTTAACGGTATCCATGCTAAGTAATATAAGAAATGTGAGGGAATATTAAGAGGAGAATCAAAACAAGAGCAAGCACTTCTAATATACTCCAATGCTTAGAAATCAGTTAGAATATCAACGTGAATCTTCTGGCAGTATCCATGCTAAGTAATATAGGATAGGCGGGGAATACTAAAAGAGTATCCATGATAAATTAATGAATTTGCTCAATTGTAATGTACTTTTGTATGATTATCATGTTTAAACTAACTTCAACTTCAACAAGTCTTCAGGAATTTCAAATCCAGAAGAAGATGTCCAACAAATGGTATCAACACTAACACTATTAAGTCAATCAAGGTTAACAAACAATGAAGATGGCTAATCAAAGTCAATAAATAAGAATTCAAAGTCCACCAGTAGAGAAATTCAAAGTCAATAAGCTAGAAGCTTAAAGTAATCAGCAAAAATTCAAAATTAGTTCGCAAAATTTCTAATCAGTCAGCATAAAGAATTCAAGCACAGAAAACAAGTAGTGAGCAGTTATGGACTGCAGCATTAAAGGCGAGTAATGAAAGGGTTGCATTTGATTAAAACTAGTGAGCAATGGAAGGATCGCAGCAAAATCTAGAAAAATTTAACTTTTGCATTTGCATTTTGTTATATGCTGCATAGTAGCTATAACATAAACCATAAATTCACTCTGTTATAAGCTACATTGTAGCTATAACTCAATTTCAAATTCACTTCGTTATATACTACACAATAGTTATAACACATTTTTAAAATCACTTTTCGCTATACACTACATAGCAGTTATAGCATCACTTCGCTAGACGTCCCATAGGGAATATAGCTAATTTCACCTCACTAGACGTCCCATAGGGAATATAGTGCAATCAGCTAAACACTACACAGTAGTTATAGCGTCACTGCTAGATGTTCCATAAGAACTATAATGCATATTCAAATCACTTTTTTTCACTAGACGTCCCACATGGAATATAGTTCAATTAGCTAGACACTACACAGTTGTTGTAGCATCACTTCGCTAGACGTGCCATAAGGAATATAGCGAAATTCATCAATCAGTTCACTAGACGTCCAATAAGGAATATGGTGCAATCATCTAGACACTACACAATAGTTATAGCATCACTTCGCTAGACGTCCTATAGGGAATATAGCGAAATTTATCACATAGCTATATGTCCCATAGGAAATATAGCTAATTTTACCTCACTAGACGTCCCAGAGGGAATATAGTGCAATCAGCTAGACACTACATAGTAGTTATAGCATCACTGCTAGACATTCCACAAGAACTATAGCGCATCTTCAAATCACATTTCACTAGACATCCCATGGGGATTATAGTGTAATTTGTTAAATATTATACAGTAGCTTTAGCATTCTGCATGATGTTGTACATCAACATAAGCATCGATCACAAATATAAGTCTCAACATACACAGGTAAGTATCCTAACTCTTTAGTTTTGAAATTATGTGCTTATTTGCTTTGTTGCAATTTGTCAAGCAAACAGCGACAAAGGTGGACAATTGTAAGCACCCAATTTCAGGATAATTGAGTTTGGATGCGACAGAGGACCTAATGATGAAAATTGACTGTAAAATTAGATTTATTGGTTTTGGACTAAATTATATTTTTTTAAATAATATTTTTTTTTAATTTTAGGTTCAAAATTAAAATAAAAAAATTATTTTATTATTTTATTTTATTAAATTTTTAAAAAAATTCAAAAAAATTAAAACAATTTAAAAATTTTTCAAAAAGAAAAAAAGAAAAAATATATATATATATTGAGTTTGGATGCGACAGAGGACCCAATGATGAAAATTGACTATGAAATTAGATTTATTAGATCTGATTTATTAGTTTTGGACTAAATTATATTTTTTTAAATATTTTTATTTAATTTTAGGTTCAAAATTAAAATAACAAATTTATTACATTATTTTATTTTATTAAATTTAAAAAAAAAATTTAAAAATTAAAACAATTTAAAAACTTTTGAAAAATATATATATATATATATATATATACATATTAAAGGGCCGACTTGGCCCGTTTGGCCATTCAATTTCAAAATTTAATAAAAGTGGCGTGTTGATCACTTTTGGCCAGCACGCATGATTCCCCTTTTTTTAATTACTTTTTTTAATTAATTAATTAAAATGTTTAATAAATTACACTTATTAAGTGGTTAGGATAGGATTTATTTTATTTTCTTTATTATTATCTTATATAATAAAACAAAAAACTTCACAGAGAAAAAAGGAGGAGGGTCATGAGGGTTTTATTATTTTTCTCTACTTTCTGGTTTTTAGCCATGAGCCAAAAAATATAGTCCTCTCTCTTTAATTTTTATGTACTTTTTCTTCTAGTTCATTACTGTAATCAGGTTCAAATAAACTAAAAAATTCACAGACAATATAAAATCACAGACTTTCAATCAACGGTGATCATCCTTCTGAGGGAAATTAATACTATATCTGTTAAGTCATCTCTTCTTTTACTCATTTTTCATTTTATTTTGTTTGATTATTTTAATTTTGATTTGATTTTTATTTGATTTTGTTTAATTACTAATTCTTATTTTTTTTTTTGTATTTATGATTATAGATGGGATGATTTGAATTTACTGTGAAGAACAAAAACCAATAATTAACCCATGAAGATCCACGGAATGCCATGGATAAAACTTTGTATTTGAACATAGATTTTAGGGTTTATTTTTATTTATTTTTGTATTTTATTGTAATTTCATTGTATATTTATTTTGGTTTTGGGTTGTATTTAACTTTATTTTTAATTTGTACGTACGAATTGTAATAGCCCCGGTAGTGGGGAGTAGTGAAACCTTTACTTGCTGCACTTTTAAATTAATTAGTACATTAGGTCCACTTGGTAAAAATCCTAATTAAAATTAATGGTGGTTGTAGGTAATTTAGGTTGCATGTAAATTGAATTAGGGTTAGAAATCAAAGAATGTATGTTTATTTGTTTTGTTTTGTTATTTGGACTTATTTGTTATTTTTTATTCGTTTTAGGCCCCAAGCCCAAGTTAGATTTAACATACTTCATGAATAAGCTTTAAAATTGGTTTTAGGTTTAATTAAAATCAATTTAGGCCCATTTAGATTATTAGATTTAAGTCCACTTTTAGTTAATTTAAAATTAACTTTAAACTTAGCCCAGTCTATTTAAAGCATCTTTTTTAAACAAGTAGACTTAGACTCATTTTATTCTTAAAATTAATTATATTTATACCCACTAATTCATTTCCATTTTCTTTTAAAATTGATAGACTTAGGCCCATTTCTTTATAACTAAAAAATAATAGATTTAAGCTCACTAATGCAATTAAAATATAGGCCCACCTTTAGTTTACATTTTATTTGCAAATAAAATATGTAGAATTAGGTAATTTTAATTAAAATCAATATAGATTAGACTAATTTAGGGACGTCGCGCCTTATGGATGCATTTTTTATGTGTTTTTTCATGGACTAGTTGCCTTGGATTTAGATGTATGCTAAAGTAGGGTTTAAATAAAATTGCATGTAATCAGAGAATAAGATAGTAATTTATAAACTAATTTTAAAGAACACGAGACTAAAAGAAGCAGGTATTTCATTCCCAAAATTTCCTGGTTGTAGTACTTACTCTCTTTTAGAGAATCGAGTTACCACCACCTATGATTTGTCTCAATTATTACCCTAGGTGACGACTCCTCATCTCCACACTATGTCTTTATGATATAGTAGTGTGTTCCCTAGAGCCCTAAGTTGAAACAGTGTTGTGGTTGCTAAAATCTTGGATGCGCGTGCTAAACCCCGTCGTCTACAAAGTTGTTTGTGCAAAACTGCAAGCGTAAGGTGTTGCCAAGTTGTATAAAAAATATCGCTCCCATGAGGACTCCTTCCAATCACCTAATAACCTAATTCTTTATTGTTAAAGGCTTTCGATTAAGGAATTTTTGAATGAAATTTAAATAGCAAATAAATAAACCTATAAAATAAAAAGAATTTTTAAATCTAAGAATAAATAATCAATAATCAAAATTTGCTAGGAATTAAATCACCTCACAATCACTAAGCTACCCAAATTTATTACTCAATTAGCTGTGCATATCCCGAGTTTTTCTAAAGGCTTAATCAATCTTTCTCAACTATCAATTAATTTAAATTCACAATTTTCAATCAAAGCAATAAATACTCAATTCTCATTGTAATTTAGATACCTAGATATCCAAATAATGAATTATGAAGTACAACTCAATGGGAATTTAATCAACTCAATTTATCTCTAATTTTGAGTTAAGTTAAACTTGTGTTTACAGGTCTATTAGAATTACCATCTCTCAATATATAATCCTAATTGAAATCATGTTATTGGTGGCCAAATAACAACAAGCATTAAGATTAATAAACGCAATATGCAACAACTAATGAATTTATTTAATTAGAATCTTAGATCATGTTTGGATCATCAATTTCTAACAAATAAATATTTAGCCTAACATATTATCAATAATCTCCAAGAAATCACAAGAAAAATCCGTAATAAAAATACAAGAGAGAGAAGAAGAAAGATATAATTATAATTAATCTTTAATCTTCAAATTCTTGTTCCTTCAATCTTCTAGGGTGTCTTAAGCTTTTTTTTCTCCTCCAATGGCTCCACTAACCTAGACCTAAAATTCTTTATTTATAGAGAAACATACCCTAAATTAGTCCAGGGATGAAAATGGTAATTTTTACCTTCAAAACCTCCTCCAATTAGGAAGATAACTCCTTAAAATAACTCCTTAATTATTGGCTTGAATCCCGAACTCCTTAGGAAAGCAAAATTCCTACAAAAACATACTAAAAAATGCATAAATTAACTAGGAAACTAAAAAGGAAATAAAACTAAGCTAATAAACTAAAATCCTAATAAAACATTGATTATAAATAATAAAATATAAAGAAATACTAATAAATCCTATGGAAATTAAATAGAAAACTATGCAATAATTGACACTAACAAATTCCCCCACACTTAAACATTTGCTTGTCCTCAAGCAAAATACATGAGAACACCAATCATCACAACAAATTTAGCACACTAACAAACTTTAACTTGTCCATCCCCCACTAACTTTACTTAATACAAAACTTATAACCTAAAATTAAATCGACAACTTAACATCAAAGACCTAAGCTTTACCAAGTGAAGAGCAAACTTAACCGTTGAATTTTCAAAAACTTATAAGTTGACAATTAAGAAAAAAAAAAGCCAATGATACTGCTCACTCAACCCGTAGCAACCCCTAAACTCTAACATCTAAAAGATAGCCACAACATTTTCTTTTCAAGCGAGTGTGTTTTACGCTCCATCTCACATTTTTAGTAATCCCCTGTCGTTTCCGCATTACTGAGCGTGGATACCGCCAAGTGGGTACTCTTACTCTATTTAGAGCATTGGAGTAGATTGGAGCATATAAAGGTTGAAATTAAAATATTTTGCTCCTTAAAAATAGAGATTTTAAAAAAAAAAATTTATGAAGCTACCATTTCATATGCTAGACTCAAGGATCAACTAAGAATAAAAAATTGAGTATCACTTACAAGTATTTTCCCTAACTATCAACTCACAAAATTCAATCACTTAAAATCAAGTAAGCATTAAGTTCATTAAATTTCTAAAAGTCCTTAACCGTAAATTATCAACCTAACTTAAAAATCACAAATTAAGCATTAACAAAAGATTATAAAACATTTACAAGAAAATCACATTCAATATGCTCTACCCATCATAAGGATAAGGTGCAAAAAATTAAATATGTAAATGCTAACATGCAAAAGCAAATATAAGTCTAAGAAAAAAAATAGAATAAACTAATAATATTTATAATAATAAAAAAAATAAAATAAAATAAACTAAATTAAAAAATAAACTAAATGCAAAATACTTGCAAATGTACCCCCCACACTTAATCTTCACATTGCCCTCAATGTGAAAACTAAGCAAGAAACACAATATAACATGCACACAAATTATAA
>CATIWM010296954.1:0-25746 GCA_949671775.1 Mallotus repandus
CATACTCAAATCATTGATATAATTTGAGCAATAAAATGTTCAGCCTCAAATGACCATCAAAAAAGCAGAATTAGGTTTTCTCTATTTCTTTAACTTTTGTAGTAGACTTCTCAAGCTTTCTTTAGGCTCAAAAAGAACCTAATTTGGAGTTACAAAACTCAAGTTATAGATAAAACAAAATTACTGTTCATACCTGATTCGAATTTCAGACTCCTCTTTCCTTTTTTTTTTTCTTCCTCCTCCTTTCTTCCCCCTTATCTTCTATCCATGTGTTTTTCTCTTTATTTTTTTTTTTGATGGCTGCCACATATCCCAAATGCTAGTATCTTCCATTATTATCACTTATTTATTTATTTATTTTGGTCCTAATCTTATCTTCTCCAATAATCCACTTCTTTTTTTTTTTACCTATAAATTATTGCCACACATGTTAATTCTAGAATAATCTTTGTATATATACACATATATGTATATATATATATATATATTTAATCAGTTTAACCAATTTAAGTCCTATATTTTTATTTTTTTGCCAATAATCAATTTAAACCATTAACTTCCTAATTTTTGTTATAGACTTAATTGTAACGTTTATAATCTTCTCCTATTTAATATCGGAATTATTATCACAAATATCTCATGCATTCCTCATATCTATATGATATGCATATAAATGCAAATGCATTAGGTGGGCGTTATAAATTGGGTATATAGATTTTCAGTTTGTGGGGGGTAGTATGGGATCCATAGTAGGTGAGAAAATCACTCGTTTGATTGAGTATGCTACCAATTTACCTCTTATTTTAGTGTGTGCTTCCAGAGGAGCACGCATGCAAGAAGAAAGTTTGAGCTTGGTGCAAATGGCTAAAATATCTTTTGCTTTATAAGATTATCAGTCAAATAAAAAGTTATTTTATGTATCAATCCTTATATCTCCTACAACTGGTGGGGTTTGGCTAGTTTTGGTATGTCGGGGGATATCATTATTACTGAACCTAACGCCTATATTGCATTTGTGGGTAAAAGAGTAATTGAACAAACATTGAATAAGACAGTACCTAAAGGTTCACAATCCGTTGAATTTTTATTCTATAAGGGCTTATTTGATTCAATCGTATCGCAAAATCCTTTGAAAGGTGTTCTGAATGAGTTACTTTGGCTCCATGATTTCTTTCCTTTGAATCATAAATCAAGTAGAGTTGGAACTTAAATTATTTAAATTAGCTAAATTATTTTTTTTCTTTTTCTGGCGAGTAGTTTTTTTTAATAGAATCAAAAGAAAAAATCCAAAGAATGAGTTTTTTAGTGACTTAATATAAGAGTAAATTGTAGGTAAATTATAGAAAGAATCATGCAGATAATTTTTTTACCGATATTTCTAATTACTAATTAAGAAACCTCTATCGACATGAAAAATGAGTGAATTCTTTTTTTCATGAAAAAAGGGACAACGTATAATAAATAAAATGAATTTTATGTTTATTCTTACCTATGCATAGAAAATATAGAGTTTGCATATTTATATATCTCCCAAGGATCCCTATTTAGTAAAATAAAAATCAACAGATTGGATTATAAATTATAACGAATTTTGGGGGAATTTATAAATTGAAAAACACTTTATTTTTTTTTTTATTTTTGTTAAATTTAGTAAAGTAAAATGAAAAAATTAAATTTATAAGTATAAAACGAGAAAGAAAGATAATAACAGAAGAATAACATATCATATATATTTCATGTAGAAATATGAATAAATCAGTTTGTTAGTTCTACACTCTTTGCACTTTATTATATATATTCAATTAAATATACTTAGAAATATACTTAGTATATTTATATTTGATATTTATATATGACTTTTAATGATTATAAGAAATATTTCTAATAACTAATAATAGAATAATAAAATAATTATAATAGAATAAAATAATTTATATAATTATGATAGATATAATATAATTATGATAGATATAATATAATTATAATAGATAATTGTTGGTGCCAAATTACATGTAGAATTAGGACTCACTTTAGCATCCATTCATTCATTTTAGTTAGCATTTAGCATTGGTTTACATATAGAATTAGATGCTTTTATGTTTTGTTTGTTTTTATAGGGAAAAAGAGATATGGAGGTGATTGATGGCAAATTTGAGCAAAGAAGAAGAAGCAGAGAAAGAACAGAGTAGAGCATGCCTTTTTATCGTGAGCGCAGGTTGATTGATCTAAGCAGTAAGCCGAGGTTCTATGGCAATTATCGCATTTCAGCAATCGCGTGACAGCCTAAACCTCCTGTGTCGATCGCGACAATTGTGTGATCGCGTCTCCTTAGTTCAAAGCCCTTCTGTTGCAATTGCGAGCCAATGCTTGTTCGCGGCCTACTTGTTGCCAACACTAAAAATGTTGATGTGTACGTTTTAAAAGAAAAGATCTAGGGGAGCTGAAGGGACATATCGAGGAGGCTATAAAAGGACTAGGAGCATGCCTTTTTAGGGGGATTTTCTGATTTGGCAATAACCACAATAACCTAGAGAGAGAAAAGAAAGAAAGAAGAAGAGAAAGAGAAAGAAGCAAGAAGAAGAGCCTCCATTGAAGATTTCAAGCTTCTTGATAACAATTTCTCTTCCCTTTCTATTTTGCTTTTCTTTTTCTTTTTCTCTTGGGCTGTATTGAATATTGAATGATGATTATGAAAGCCATGTTTGGCTAAATTTGTGAATGTTGTTGGGATTTTGGAAACCCATTTGAATCAAGTTTATTTTATAGATCCTCTCTCGTTTACTGCATATTGTGTTTATTATGCCTTGTTGTGTGTTGTGTTCTGGCCAAATACAGCCTTAGTTTAGGTCCATACATTGAGAAATAGTAGATCTAATAGACCCACAAATGCATGTTGAATAATCAATGACTTGAGAGAGCTTGATAGCATTCAATCCTCCATAAGTTATGTTTTGTATGCTTGATGTCAACTTACTTTCATGGTGATGATGAGAATTAAGTCATGATTCTGAGATTTGATTGATTCATGCATGTGGAGTTTATCATTACTTGAGAGAGTGCTAAATGAACTTTGGATGTTTGAGGTGTGCAAGTAACTTGAATGGATTTATGATTTAACTTGAGGAAAATGTAGTGTACAATTCTCCAACAACATGATTTCAATATCAATTTATCCCTCCATTAGTGATTAGTATTAGTTTGAATTGCATTTTATTTAGTGTTAATTATTTAGTTTGTTAATTATTGCCTTCCATTCTAAGTTTGAAAGCTCTAAACATATTAAACTTAAGTTAATAGGTACTTAGTTCTCAATCCTCGTGAGAATGAACTTTACTCTCTTTATATTACTTGTCGACCCATATAGTTGCAGTGTGCGAGGAACAACAATAGTAGAATAAAGATATCAAATAATTCTAATAGATAATAGGGATAATAGAATAAAATAATTAATATAATAAATAATAAATATGAATTAAATAAATATAAATACAAAAATAAAAAAACAATATAAATTAAATAATTAAAATAATATTAATTAATATAATTTATATAATAATATGTTAAATGTGTCATAGCTATCGTTATCTCTATAAATTTTCTATCGTCCCACTACTGGGATTACTATACCCAAAATATAAACAAATTCAAATCAATAGGAATATGAATGATTGCTGCAGGCAGCTATATTTCTATTTTTTCCTATTGTAATGATATATTCTATTGTAGTGTATGATATTATTATGCTTTTTTAAATTGATTGGCCATTCTTTTTAAAAGAGCTAAAGTATAGAATTCATCCAAATTCTTTTTTGGTTAATAGTAATCATATCATGTAAGTATTAATAGGCCAAGGGACATGAATAATTTTTTTTTTAAATTGATGACAGCCGAATTTATAGTCTATATTTTAAAATATTTTTTAAAAAAATTACACTTTCTTACGTCATATTACATTATTATATATATATATATATATATCAGCTAGTCACATCTCCATCAAGTTGTCATGATATGGAATGACACCCACGAATCATACAAAATATGAGAAAAGTAGCTTGCTTGTGGATTGGCTTCATTAGTATGGTAGTAGGTCTGCTGTTAACTGTTTGTTTGACAACTTTTATGCCATTAGCAGATACGAATCACCAGCTATCCTTTCTGGATCAGGAACATGTTGTTTTTTTGTGTTTTGTCAATATTAATTGCTAAATATACATAATTAATAATTTCGTACTATTTCCTGCTTTCTTTTTCAGAAAAAAAACTTGGGTTGGAGGAATTTTAATTTATTTCTTTTTCAGTGAAATTGTAAACTTTTGGTGGGTACAGTGTAGTTGTCCAAGACCGTGATTTTTCAATGATGTAGTTATTGGGAAAACAACACTGAAATGGTTCATTTAAAATTGTTTTTCATTTTTGGACTATTTCTTAAATTTTGTCATATTTATTTTTAATGATGTAATATTTTTAGATGAATGATACATCTCCAATGACACATACAAAATCATACAAAAATTTATTATATAATAATAAAAATATTTACTTATTTTTAATTACATAATTATAGTGTGACCATCTTAATTCAGCGAGCTAGCGTAAAAATAAACAAAATTGGTATACAATTGAGCTTTAAAGAAAAACAAATAAGTTTCAACACATAAACTTAAAAAAATATGGAAGAAAATTTTTGTATTAATCAATAGTTCATATATGAGAGAATAAGTCACTATTTATAGAGTGGCACAATCCAATAATCCTAATTTAATAGAAAATAAAAATAAAATCCTAACTAAGATAGGAAAGTCAAATCCTAAACAAGGTAGGAAAATAAAAAAAGAACCCTAAATAAAATAAAATCCTAACTAAGATAGGAAAGTCAAATTCTAGCCAAGGTAGAAAAATAAAATAAAATAAAATAAAAATCCCAAACAAAATAGGAAGTAAATAAAATAACAGTCTAGCAATAAAATATTCTAGATTTTGTAGGTTGTACATTTTTTCTTCTGTCTTTCTACTCGGTCCATATATGAGTCAGCTAGACGTTCTACGTTAGTCCCCTCCACTTGTGAAAAACTCGACCTTGAGTTGTTTGGAATATATGGATACAGTGGTTCATCAGATGAATGAAAGGGGTAAATATCAGCAACATTAAAAGTCTAAGAAATTCCCATACTATTTGGTAAATCAACAACATATGCATTGTCATTGATCTTCTTCAAAATCTTGTAAGAACCATACTTCTTTCACTGCAGCTTACTGTAAGTACCCACTGGGAATCTTTCCTTTAGTAGAAAAACCATTACCATATCATCCACCTCAAACACTTGAACTATGCGATGTTTGTCAACTCCTTTCTTGTACGCGACATTTGCTTGTTCAATCTTTTGTCTAACCTTTGCTTGCACTTTTTACCATTGCTCTACCATATTTTCTACTGTTGTGCAGACCTTATACTTTTGGTAAGTTGATTAAATCAAGAGCATGTTGAGGTGCTTTCGTATAGACAATAGAAAATGGTGACTTTCCTGTAGTCCTATGAGCAGCACTGTTGTAAGCAAATTCGGCTTGTGCGATTGCCAAATCTCATTGCTTTGGCTTATCTCCACATATGTTACGGATTAGATTGCCTAAAGTTCTGTTGACAACTTTTGTTTGACCATCTATTTGAGGATGGGCAGTACTGCTGTAGTTTAAAGAAGAGTCAAACATCTTCCACTGGGTCCTCCCAAAATGGCCAAGAAACTTACTGTCTTGATATGAAGTTATAGTCTTAGGCGCACCATGTAGACGAAAAACTTATTTGAAGAATAGTTTGGCAACTCCATTAGCATCTAAGGTCTTTTTATATGGGATAAAATGTGCCCTCTTGGAAAATCTACCAACAACAACAAAAACAGAATCTACGCCTCGTTGGGTATGAGGTGAGCCAAGCATAAAATCTATAGAAAAATTCTCCCAAATATTTTTAGGAACAAGTAAAGGCTTGTATAACCCCGTATTCTACAATTGCCCCTTTGTAGTTCAGCATACATAACAACGTTGCACAAATCTCATCACATCCCTTCTCAAGTGAGGCCAATAGTATCTCTCTCCAACTACACCAATAGTTTTATCTCTTCCCAAATGTTCAACTAGTCCTCCTCCGTGCAAGTCATGAATAACCTTCTCTCTCAAAAATGATTTGGGAATGCAGAGTTGGTTTCCTTGCATCAAGTAACATCATGAACATGAAAATATTCACAAGGTTGATTCGTAATACACTTCTCCCATATCAGCTGAAAATCATCATCAATTATATATTCTCCTTTCAAATGCTCAAAACTCATAATCTCGTGACTCAAAGTGATAAGCAGATCTACGTGCCGACTCAATGCATCTACTACCTTATTTTGTACTCTTGACTTATGTTTCAGTTTGAAAGGAAACTTCTGTAAGAATCGCGACCACCTAGCATGCATATCTTTGCTAATTCGCTTCTGGCTATTTAGATACTTCAATGCATCATGATCGGAGTACAAAATGAATTCTTGCCCAACCAGATAATGCTCCCATGTCCTTAAAGCATGCATTATAGAGTAGAACTCTTTATCATAAGTTGTCCACTTGCATCTAGCATCGCTCAACTTCTCACTAAAGCATGCCACTGGTCTCTTTTCTTAGGAATGAGCAGCTCCTATCCCTACGCCACTTGCATCACAATCTACTTCAAATAGCTTATCATAATCCGGTAGCGCTAGTACGAGAGCATTGCATAACTTCTCTTTTAGGATTGCAAAGGCAGCCTCAGCTTCCTCCCCCCATTGAAACTTTAAGTACTCTATAATTGGAGATGCTATACTGTTAAATTTTTTGATGAAGCGCCTATAGAAAGTTGCCAATCCATGAAAACTTTGTACTTTTGTCACAGTCTTTGAAGTTGACCATTCTCTAATAGCTCTGACTTTTTCTTCATCAACTTGAATTCCCTCTGAATTAATTATGAATCCCAAGAATAACAGTTTATTGGTTATGAAACTACACTTCTTTAGATTCACATATAATTTATTCTCTCATAGAGCTATCAGCACTTTATGCAAAATGTAAGAGATATTCTTTCTTAGATCAACTATAAATCAATATATCATCAAAATAAACAATAACAAACTTTCCAATAAAAGGTTTGAATACTTGATTCATTAGTAGCATAAAAGTGCTTGGAGCATTAGTTAGCCCACAAGGCATCACCAACCACTCAAATAATCCTTCTTTTATTTTGAAGGTTGTCTTCCATTCATCTCCTATTTTGATTCGAATCTGATGGCACCCACTTCTTAAATCGATCTTTGAAAAAATAGTTACTCCACTCAAACGGTCTAATATATTATCCAGTCGGGGAATTGGAAACTTGTACCCAACTGTGATTTTATTGATGGCTTTGCTATCCACACACATGCGCCAACTTCCATCTTTCTTAGGCATCGATAAGGCTGGGACAGCACATGGACTCATACTTTCCTAGATATATCCCTTTCGTAATGACTCTTTCACCTTCTCTTTTAAGATCTCACTCTCTTGAGGACTCATCCTATAATGAGGCAAGTTTGGTTGACTAGCTTTAGGAATCATATCAATGCGGTGTTGGATATCCCTCATTGGAGGTAACCCATCTGGCAGCTCTTCTAGTACAATTTTATTAAATTCCTCCAATAGTGGTTTGACTGCATCTAGATGCTCTACTACTTTCTGCTCTTTATTAGCAGTCAAAACTTGTTTCACTATCAAGGCATGAACTTCCTTGGCCTCCTTGCATGCATTCTCCATCTCATGTTCTGAACGGGTAAGAGTAAAGAAAGTTCGCCCCTCCATGTTTGAAGTCTTGGGATGAGAACTTCCCTTTATAGGTAACAAAGTAAACTTTGTGCCTCTTTTTTTGAGTTTATAGACATTCTTTCTCCCTGCATGTTGCACATTAATGTCGTATTGCTAAGGTCTCCCAAATAGCAAGTGATAAGCATCCATATCTGCTACGTCGCAATACATTTCATCCTTGTATCTTCCAACAAAGAAAGGTACTTTGCATCATTCTATCACTTGAATCTTCTCAGCAGCTTTAATCAATTCGATTGAGTATGGATTGGAATGCTTCTCTATAGGCAGTTGCAAGGACTACACATAATCTCTTCCAATTATGTTCTCATAACTACCACTGTCAATAATCAAATCAAATAAATGGTAATTAATGGTACATCTGGTTTGAAACAACTAATGTCATTGGGTGTTATCCTTTTATTTTGGCACTAACATCAATCTTCTCACCATATAGGTCTGCCCTTCATCATCTTCCTCATACTTATCATCATCATCGTCTGGACCGCAATAAACTTCATCTATTTCTTCTTCATCTTTGTCAATCATGTAAACTAATGCTTTTCTGAGAGGACGATCACTAGGTCGGTGTCCAGGCTGGTTACATTTGAAGCACTTCCCAGGTATTGCTTAGCATAGGGATTTATAGCCCTTTGCATCCCCTTTTCTTCTATCACCTTTTGCTTTCCAGTAGCTTTATCCTCTCTGTATTGATCATTGTGTATCACTGCCTCTTGCACTAGCTTGGGTTTGTCAATAGACACTTTATGATTGTCATGTTATAAGTTCTACGAGATGAATCGTATCTTCCTTTATCTAGCACCATCAGTTATGCTTTCAAAGCCATATTCTTAGCCTCGTTCAAGTTACATAGCATATGTACACCTATCGTGTCTTTGAGTTGAGGCTTTAACCCCTTAAGGTATATTGCCACTTATTGGCCTTCACTCTCCCTAAGATCATTCCTCTCTGCTTGTCTCATGAACTCTGCAGTTTAATCATAGACTGATATTTGACCTTGATGGCATCGTTGGTATTGTTGGAACAAAATTTGCCCATAATCTGGTGGAAGGAAATCTCTCCTTAATAGTTGCTTCATTATATTCCAAGATCTGACCGGTGCCTTCCCTTCACGAAACCTCCTACTTTATAGCCTTTCCCACCAAGCAGAAGCACCACCTTTTAATCTGCAAGCCACCAGCTTCACTTTCTTCTCTTCTGGAATCTCTACATGCTGAAAGAAATGATTTATATCTGCAAACCAATCAATAAAATCTTCAACATTTAGATTTCCATTAAAGTAAGGAGTGTCTACCTTCAATTTGAAGTAATGATTTTCTTTATTATAATCATAAGCATTTATGTTATTGTCACTATATCTGGGAGGCCTATGGTAGTTAGGCATAAATTCATCCTCCTCATTTGAGTCTTCGTCATAGAATTATTTTATATGATTGTATGTAGGAACAGGTCTGTTAATAGGTTGGCCTCGAGCGACATCTTCTCTTAGACGCTGCCTATCACCATTCCCGTTTCTGTTGACATCTACCGCCAAGGCACGAAGTTGACCAACAATTTCATCAAAATGTTGCTCCAAACATTGGAATTTGTGATCTACACTTTGCTCTAAGGCTCTCAATGTCGTCTCGTGATCCTAGGGTCCAGTTCACAAGACTTCCACATCCTGATCATCGTCATGGACATGACCACTTACTCTACCATCATCACCTGCCATTGGATTGGGCAAGTTGCCTTCTCTGATACCACCTGACGCAGTGAGCTAGCATGAAAATAAATAAGGCTAGTACACAATTGAGCTTTAAAGAAAAATAAATAAGTTTCAACACAAAAACTTAAAAAAATATAAGAAAAAATTCTTGTATTATTCAATAGTTCATATATGAGAGAACAAACCACTATTTATAGAGTGACACAATCCAATAACCCTAATTTTAATAGGAAATAAAAATAAAATCCTAGCTAAGATAGGAAAGTCAAATTCTAGCCAAGGTAGAAAAATAAAAAAAAAGAATAAAATAAAAATTCTAAATAAAATAGGAAGTAAATAAAATAAAATAAAAGTCTAGCAATAAAATATTCTAGATCTTGCGAATTGTATGTTTTGTTTTCTGTTTTTCTATCCGGTCTATGTACGAGTCAGCTAAACATTCTACGTCACATCTATCCTTAATTCTATTTAGATATTTTTAATTATATTTAGTATATTATTGCTAGATATTATTGAAATTTTTTACTATTTTTATAATTTTAAAATTCAATAAATTTTGAATGTCGCCTTCTAGCAAAAAAAAAAAATATATATATATATATACATATATGATTTGTCAAATATAATTTGATTAATAGAATTCATACACTGGAGAAGAAGATAAAGGTGTAATTCAATTCCAAAATGGTTTGAGTCCTTAAATTTGGCCAACCAGTTCACTGACTAGCTTCAGCCAGAAACAAAGATTGCTGGTAGGAGATGCTGCCACTACGATGTGGAGATTTTTGCTTTTTTTAAAAATTTCATGATGTGCACGGAAGAAATTAATTGCCGCTGGAATCGAAAACTCCATTCACATCAAAATACAATACTCCGTGCACATCATAAAATTAATAGCAGCTGAAATTGAAAACACTGACTAGTCAACTCTACAACTCTTTTTAATGGCATTTTAAGATAAAGCAGTCATTAATTTATAAAATTTATTTTCATTTAATTTTAAAAAATTTATTGTTACTTATGCAGTTAATCAATGTAATAAAAAATTACTTTTACTCGAAAAAAGAATGTTGAGTGAACAAGATTATCAACTTTCCTATTAATAAGAAAATTGATTTTACATGAGAATAGAATAGGATTGTTAAATGAAGAAGCTTTGAAAGTGAAATGATTTATTATAATTCATGAATTTTACTATAGGAGTATTTATTAATGAGGATTACTTCACCAAATTCATCAACATTTAAAAAGAATCTTTTTAGCTAGTGAGAGAGTAATTAAGTGGTAACTCATTTCTAAAGATATTTTTAAAATGTAAGATTTGAATCCTGATATCGTACTTTTACAAGGAAAATGCTTCTCTTTGTTGTAAAATTCATCGATGCCTAAATCATACAACTTACCTATAAAAAAAATCTTTTTATATGGCAAAACATTATTTCTTAGAATGTATAAGAACTTCAAGTAATAAGTATTTTTAAAATAGTTAAAGTTATTACTTATTTCTTAGAATGTATAGGACCTATAAGGAAGTTAAAACTCTCCAGCACCTTTTTTTTTTTTTTTTTCATTTATACGACTCGAAACATTATCTAAAAAAATGTATACTCCTTACTATTTAGACCAACAAATGTCTATACAAAGGATAATAATGAATGTCACTAGTGGTGAAAAAAGATTAAAAAAATTTTGATAAATTATATTTTTACCCCTATTTACTTTACATATAATCTATGAAAAATTATATAATAGTTGAGGAGTACCAATTTTAATTAACTAAATAAATTAATGAAATCTACAATGTAAAAAAAATATGTAAATTCATTGTGTCATGATTTAAAAATTCCTATCTTATAATTTATTTATTCATTATTTTTGTAAGTACTAAAATCACCCAAGGACATTATTGGAAACTGTCATAAGTTTTATCCTTATATAGACATTAAGACCTTAGACTACACACAGACGAAAAAAGGAAAATGGTGGAGAATCAAAAGCATTTCGTTCTTGTACATGGAGCATGTCATGGAGCTTGGAGTTGGTACAAGCTAAAGCCACTGCTTGAGTCTGCCGGCTTCAAGGTCACAGCGCTCGACATGGCAGCTTCCGGCATCAACATGAAGGCAATTCAAGAAGTTCAGACACTTGATGAATACACTAAACCTTTGTTGGATTTCTTAACCAAAATACCAAGAAATGAAAAGGTTATACTTGTTGGACATAGTCTTGGTGGCCTGAATTTAGCTCTTGCCATGGACAAATTTCCAGAAAAGATTGCTGTTGCTGTTTACTTGGCAGCTTTCATGCCAGATACCCATTACCAGCCATCTTTTGTCTTGGAACAGGTACATGTTTTTTTTTATTATATATAATTTTTGTCAATTTTCTTTAACAACTGCATCATTCCAACACCGTCTGGAAGGACATACGGGATGGAGGGTTTGATCCCTATTCTTCTCAACAGACTATTTGCTCATGTTTATCCATTTTAATTGCTGAATAAATATGCATAATCTCCTCTTTTCTTATTTTTTTCAAATATATAAAAAAAGAACAAACATTAACTTAGGTTTGTATAGTTTTTTTTTTGGTTAGTTTAAACTACTAATATACAAATTTTATTAAATTTTAACTAATTCAATTTCATCTAAACACAATTTTGACTTATTATTTCTTTTCAATTAAATTTATAATTTTTAGTGGGTGCCATTATGGACTTTTCAGTTCTAATTAAGAACTGCACAAGGTTTCTAAGAAAAGGACTAGGCTAGAGTTGGTGGAAAAATCAGAGTAATTAGGCTATAGAATTGGTGGAAAAATCAGAGGAATTCACTGGTTTGTACATGACTACAATGACTGATTAATTAATTATTGAAAAAGAAAAATTTAATTTAAAATACAAAATTATTAAAAAAACTCTTATTTATCATTTTAAAAAAATTTTGCCACTACTTTTGTGAATTTAAATTTTTTAATATATTTATATAAATCGAGATCTATAAATTATACAGCGGAAACAATCATCCTCTTATAAATTACTCACTGTAAAAAGTGATAGAATTTACTAAATATTAATTTTCTTCTTCAACCCCAACTATAATATGAAGAAATTAACTTCACTAGACTAGATTTGATTGGCACCAAGTCAAATTATTTAAAACTATATTAATTACTTAATTTTACGTTAAAATGACTAAGCTGACTTAAATTTTATTGGCACAAAGTTGGACTAAAAAAATTAGGTAGCAAAAATTTATGACATTCCATGATCACAATTTTTCCTAAAAACAATTTCAATTTTATGTTTGAACTTGGGAAAAGGCAAATATGTTCAAAAATTTATATTGTAAATATTCATGCAAAAACAATCATTTTTTCTGCTAGAGTGTGGACCATTTAATTCCCCTAGTTGAATTAAACACCAACTGTAGCATGAAAATGATCTCGCTACCAAAAATATCATCAATGGCTGTCCCAAGTTCATTCAAGCAATCATCAGCATTTTTGTTTTTTTGCAGATTGATAATCTAAAAATATAATCTGAATAATTTGTAATACCTCTAATTAACCCTTTTGATAGCACTAAAATATCACCAATAAAATATTTATATTGCTTCAAAAAATATTAAATAAATTCGAAATTCAAACAACTTTTTAATATATATTTGAAAAATATTTTTGATAAAACTGAGTTATCACGATTCGATTTTTATACTAATAAATAACTTGAATTTATATGAAATTATATTAGATAAACATATATACATTGCTTAGTATCAAATTATCACAATGATCTTTCATAATAGCATTAAATTATCATGAATATATATTCTTATGTTGATGGAAAACAATAGTAAATAAATTAAAGTAAAACGCTAATATTTTTAATAAAATATATATTTCTTTTCTAGTGGTAAAAAATTACCAAAATTTAATTTTTATAATAGTAGTAAAGCTTCAATAATAATTTTTTAAAACAAAGAAAGAAAATCTACAATTGTAAATAATAATATATTTTTTTCATTAGAAATATGTTTATCATTTCAAACATTTTTTACTTAGAAATTATTTTGAAAAAAAAAAAAGGTATAAGATGCTGTAAATAAGCTTCTTATGATGAAACAAATTATGTCATTTAGTATTATTATAGCAATAAACGACAAATTAAAAAGAAAAGATAATGGAAAGGTAAGGTAAGCAATAGTGTGCTATGTAGTATATGACTTTTCTTTTGGTTGCCATCTGTTTCCACTTAAAACCTTCCAAAAACTCACGTACTGTAGAGTTGAGACAATATATGATGGGGGTGTACTATTGTCCCAATATGTGATGCTCAATCTATATATATATATGTATGTATGTATATATATTGTATTCCATAAATAGCCAAGTGGTAAAATGTGTGAACATTCAATTGAGAAAATTAAGAATCAAACCTCCCAACCTCTTATCTCATTCTTTTAAAGTATTAGTAACTAACCACTTAATTTATGAAAAAAAAAAACTACATATATATACTAACCATATACTTTGCTTTTGATGGGAAAGATATATATATATATATATATATATATAGAAACAAAAATGGCTATTGAGAAGTGACTTTATAAAAATTTTCTTTAAAGGTAGAATGAGATTATGATTCGATTTTAACTATCATCGATTTATAAAATTTAAAAAGCTAGAGAGAACTATTTTTTATTATATTTTTTTAATATTTAAATCATTTAATCTCAAATTTTTTATCATTTAAGGTAAAAGTTAAAAAATTACTAAAATGTTGTAATTTTTAAAAAAATTTCTATTTTTTTTGCGAAATGTCAAAAAAGTTATCAATTTTTTATTAGTTTTAGTGAGGTGACAGTAAACAAAATGTTCTGCCACTTGAACTGACGGAAAAATAATGCCGTCGATCCAAGTGGGGAAATTGTTGTTTTTTTAATAATTTTGTCACAGATAGTGGCAGAATTTATAGAGATTTTTTTTATTAGTTTGAGGTCATTTCTGGCGATTGTGTAATAATGAGAAGTGGGCCTATTATTGTACTATCCTATTATTACATAATCATGCAAGTTTTTTTTTTCATTTTTAATATTTTATTGAAAATGTAATAATTCAAATTTTTATATAATATAAATAATTCTAAAAGAAGATAATAATAATAATAATAATAAAGCAATTTTTTCACCAACTAAATAAATAATTTTTTTCACTAGCTAAATAAATAAAAATTTCACTAACTCAATAAACAAATTTTTTCACTACCTAAATAAATAATTTTTTCACTAACTAAATAAAAAAATTTCACTAAATAAATAAAAAATTTCACTAAATTTTTTTTCACTAACCAAATAAATAAAAAAATTTCACTACCTAATTAAATAATTCTTTTTTCACTAAATAAATAATTTTTTTTCACTAATTAAATTTTTAACAACATATATAACTAAATAGTAAATATATTCACCAACAAATATACATGAATATATTTACCAACAAATATACATGAATATATTCACCAGCAAATCTATGTACCTAAACAATAAATATATAACAAAACATAAAAAAAATTACCAAAAATTAAGATATTAAATAATATTATATATAAACAACATACCTCTTTATGTTAAGAATTAACTCCTTAAAATCAACTCCTGCAAAATAAAATGAAGAACAAATATGATACTTAAGAAGAACAATAATAAGAAGAATAAGGAGAACAATAAAAACAAGTGAAATGAAACGAGGAAAGAATAAGAAGATGCAGAAGGGAAGGGATGAAAAAATTATACTGACCAGACCATTATATTTATAGAGAGAGATTATAATTTTTTTTTCTCATTCCGCCAGTTTGAACTAGCGGAATGAGCTCAAGTCTTTCAGCCCCGCACGTGCCTGCATGTATGCAACTTTTTTTTCAATATATAACATTGATCATTCTGCCATTTAAACGGGCGGAATGACCACTTTTTTTTTATAAAAAACCTGAATATAAGCTGGATGATATGTCTTGTCATCTGTAAAGATGACCAATCGAAATGGTCACATTTATAGGTGACAGGACAAATCAGTTCAGCTTTGTTTGTTAATTAAACTAGTCGTTCCGCCATTTGCATTGGTGAAGTCCAATTTCATTAGGAAATTTTTTTTAATTGTTTTATGCAACTTGATAAATGTTTTCAATACCACCATAAGTTGATAAATTTTTCTTTTTTGTCATAAAATAGCAAATGGTCCATTTTTTTTTACGAAAGCAAATGGTCCATTTGACCTCCATATTATTTTTAAACAAATTATTGGTTCTAATAACTCTAGTGTCCATTGTACTTCCATAGACTTCAAAAGAGATTTAAAAGTAAAATGTTGCATTTCTTATAAGCATCTTATTATCTTAAAAAATTATTGATTCCAATAACTTTAATGTTCGTTGTCTTGTTTATTTCATAAAGTATAATAAAAGGACCCCAAGTGAGGCATGGTTGGACACTCAATTTTCACCCTACAGTAGCTCTCTTCAGCATCTGACAACAATGTTTTTTGGCCCCAAATTTGTGTCCTCCAAGCTCTATCAGCTAAGTCCTATCGAGGTATCTCCTTCTTCATGTATTCATAATTAAAGGGTACTAATAGCCTACACACTGATCAACTCTTTTGCCTTTTGTTGAAGGACATTGAATTGGCAAATACATTGTTGAGGACATCGTCGTTGTTTATGCATGATTTGTCCAAGGCCAAAATTTACTCAACTGAAGGTTATGGATCAGTGAACCGAGTCTATGTCATATGCGAAGAGGATAAAGCAATACCTGCGGAGTTTCAACGATGGATGATTGATAATTATCCTGTGCAAGAAGTGTTCAAGATTGAAGGCGCAGATCACATGGCTATGTTCTCAAAACCAAAAGATCTATGTCATTGTCTCTCAAAGATTGCTGATAAATATGCCTAAATCTAGTGTTGAAGACGTCCGTATCATTAAATCTTTGATTGTGGATGTGATGATGATGATTGGAAGCAAGTTTTCTACGATAATAATAATATAATAGTGTGATGTTACAAAGTTTGTGGGCAGTCGATGTTTGATCAATTTTCAATTAGTAGCATGTTTAAAAGAGATACATTGTGCTCCTTGTTCTTTTTCAACAACTTTAATTTTTTATTACCGCCTGTTATCTCTAAGAGGGACGGTAATCTCCTATTATCTATTTTTATTTTATTTTCTTGCAATTAATAAAATACAAATCTTTTATCTATTTGTTCTGTTTTTTTGAAAGTTTTTAAATTTTTTGAGTTATCATTACCCTTTATGAAATGGTATTTATTTATGAAATCCAGATTTATCTTCATTTTAAAAATTTTGTTGATATTTCTCTAATTAGACTCATTCAAATACCAAAAATTAAATTTAGGACTAATCAAAATCATTGAATGGAGTGTACAATTACTAATTTGTACTACAAGAAATTTGAGCTACTGCCACACACACATATATGAGCAATTAGAGAGAAATTTTAGAAAGATATTTTCATTGCTTGAGAACTTAAAAATATATGACATCCTCCTTTCTATTTATATACATAAAGGAATAAAAATGACAAAGAGTGTGACGAGAGCAGTCCTAACAAACTTGCTACCTCACCTTGCTAAAGCTAGCAAAATAACAAATGGCTAAAGTAGAAAAGAAAAAGAGAATACAAGTGTTGTTACATGAGAGAGGTGTGAGTAACAGTTAAAAATGACAGGGGTTAATATATCTTACATCCAACCCCCCCTCTCTAGTTGGATCATGATGGAGATTAATTATGCCCAACTTGGATACTAAAGAGTGAAATTGGGAAGGAGAAAGGGATTTGGTAAAGAGATCTGCAAGTTGTTGCTTGGTTGAAATATACTTGGGAAGAATGAAACCAAATTTGTATTGATCACGAACTAAGTGTTAATCGATCTCTAAGTGCTTAGTTCGTTCGTGAAACATTGGATTTTTAGTAATATGCAAGGCTGCCTAATTGTCACACCAAAGGGAGATAGGCAAGGACACTTTGATATTGAAATCTTGAAGAAGAAAACTAATCCATTTGAGTTCACAAACTATGGTAGCCAAGCTTCTATACTCTGCTTCTGTAGATGAACGTGAAATGGTTGTTTGCTTCTTAGTCTTCCATGAAATGAGTGAATCACCAAGATAAACATAATAGCCAGTGAGAGACTTGTGAGTGTCAAGGCAAAAGGCCCAATCAGCATCACTATAAGCTTATATATTGGAGGATTTAGAGGCTAGATGGAAGAGTCCTTTGCTCAAGCTTCCTTTCAGATATCTAAGGACATGTATAGTTACTGTCCAATGGAGTTTGCAAGGCTTGTTGACAAACTGACTGAGTTGTTGAATGACATAAGTAAGATCAAGTCTGGTGAGATTAAGGTAAAGCAAACGCCCTACTAGTCTTATATATTGATATGCATCTTGTAGCACATGGTCATCTAGTGACTTCAACTTAAGGCCTTTAGGTAAAGGAGTAGCAACTGGTTTTGCCCCTGACAAACCAGCATCAGTGATTATATTAAGAGCATACTTTCTCTAATTTATATAAATTCCCTTGCTGCTTCTTAGTATTTTAATTCCCAAAAAATATAGAGCAGGGCTAAGATCCTTTATTGTGAATTCAACATCCAAAAAAATTTTAACCTCTGATATGGCTTTTTCAGATGTACCAATGAGCAAAACATCATCCACATAGACTAGGAGTGCCAAAAAAACATGATCTTTATGAAGAGTGAAAAGGCAATGGTCATTTTGTGACTGTGTATAACCATAAGATTGTAATTTCTTACAGAATTCTATATTCCACTCTCTTAATGCTTGCTTAAGTTCATAAAGGGGCCTCTTTATTGCAGCCTTCACCGGGTTGTGCCTTCTTATAACCTTCTGGATGCCACATATATACTTTTTCATTAAGATAGCCATGTAAGAATGCATTATTTATATCGAGTTCATAAATGGGACAGGAATGGAATGTTGTTAGTGATAAATAGACTCGCACAGTGACTAGTTTTGCCACTAGTGAGAAGCTTTCCATGTAATCTACCCCGACAACTTAGTTATATCCCTTTATTACTAGCCTGGCCTTATAGCTATCCACCTTTCCATCTGACCTAAGCTTGACTTTGCATACCCATTTACAACTTATGGGTTTTTTTTTATTATTTGATAGTGGAACTAGGTCCCATGTGTGATTTGTTTCTAAAGCTACCAATTCCCTGTTTATAGCCGTCAACCATTCTGCCTTGGTACATGCTTCATTGTAAGATTGTGGTTCCTGAATAGCAGTAACACTAGCTAAAAAGGACAAGTAATCACATGTGAAAAGGGATGAATGAATAAAAGGATAGGTATATGGTGTGTGTTTGGAGCTGTGGGGTGTGTGTTTAGAGCTGTGGGGTGTGTGTTTAGAGCTGTGGGGTGTGAGTGTTGAGACATTGATAGTGTTGGAATGAATGAGATTCATAACATAATCTTTCAGCCATATTGGTTTTTGCCTATTCCTAACACTTTATCTAAGTAGAGTGTTGGTTTCATTTGATGGATCATGAGGAAAAGGTTTGTTGGAATCTATATACAGGTCATATTCTTGGTCTCTTTGATCATAATTTATGGTGGGGTTATCAAGATGATCTGGTAAGTCAAAGTCTGATTGAGTTATGATTTCAGGTATGCTAATTTCAAAAGGCTCAAGCTCATTATCCATGAATGGCTTTGGAAGACATAACTCTGAATTTGTTGAGGTTTTATAGGGAAAATGATTTTAAAAAAATGACATCTCTTGAAATCATAATTTTCTTCATTTGTAAATCATAAACCTTATAACCCTTCTGCCTTAATTGATATCCCAAGAATATGCACTTCATGGCTCTAGGACTAAATTTGTCCTTGATTGGTTTTGTGTTTGTAATATAACACAAACAACTAAAAACCTTAAACATTTTATAATCTGGTTTCATATTATATAAGAGCTCAAAACATATTTTCCAATCAAGAATTTTTGTTAGTAAATGATTAATAATAGATGTAACCATCAAGAAAAATGCCCTAAAAAATCTTTGGTAAATTCGATTCAAACATAAGAGCTCTTGCAACCTGAAGTAATTGCTTGTGCTTTCTTTCCACCACCCCATTCTGCTGTGGGGTGTAAATGCATGATTTTTGATGTAAAATCCCCTCTTTTTGCAGAAAAGTTTGAAAATTAGAATTTAAAAACTTAGTTCAATTATATGACAAAAAAAATATTTGATTTTAGTTTCAAATTGAGTTTCTACCATTTCATTAAAATGAACCAAAGTATCATAGGTCTGATCTTTGTATTTTAAAAGAAAATTTCAGGTTGCTCTAGTAAAGTCATCCACTATAGTGAGCATATAATGGGATCTTATTAATGAAGCATGTTTGTAAGGTCCCCGAAGATCTAAGTGAACAAGCTCAAAAATATTTTTTGTATGACTATGACTCGTTATGAATGGTAACCTATATTGTTTGGAAAGAGAACAAACATCACATGGCAATATACTTTCTTTAACACATGAATTCAAGGTTCCTATATGTTGTAAAGCTTGAGAAGAAACATGGCCCAGTCTCTTATGCCATAACAACATAGAGCTAGTGTCTTGAGATTTTAATTCAAAACTTGCTGAGTCATTATAATTGAAAACTAAAGGTGATTGAAAAGAAGAGTAACAAGTATTTGTAGGAAAGACTTAAATTCATAAAAGAAAGATTTCCTATTCATTCTCCAACTGCCAATGTCTCTTCACTCTTCAGGTCTTGCATTAAACAATGTGTAGGCAAGAAAATGAACTTCAATTTAGCATGTTTTGTCAGTTTGCTGGCTGATAACAAATTGAATTTGAAATTTGGAACAAGCAAAAATTCTATAAGGAAATTTTGGGGCTTAGATGAACATTCCCTTTATGAGTTACTAGGTTCATGGTCCATCAGGCATATAAACTGGTGTTTTTGTAACGGTGGCAACATGTTGGTGGATAAAAGAAAGGTCTGTGCACATGTGATTAGAAGCCCCTGTGTTAACTATCCAAGTTCTGTATCTTATCAACTCCACAGTATTCAAAGCATAATTGAGATTGGGTTTAAGAATTGAACCTGTAAAATCCTCCAAGTGTGCAAAGTTTACCATGTTAGCTCCCACATGTGTCTTGCCTTTCATCAGCTTTATCAATTCTTGTTGAACTAGATTTGCTATGTCTGCCTTGTAGCTAAGCTCTTTTTCTGTGTCTACATCCAGTGGAGTGTCCATAGTGTGAGCTACAAGAAGTTGTCTTGTGTTAGACTCCTTCTTCCTTTGATCTCTCAATTGTTTATACCAATCAAGATAACCAACCAGCTTGAAGCAATTTTCTTTAAGGTGCCCATTCACATTGCAATGAGTACAAAATTACTGCTTATTTTCTTCCTTGCTCAATTCTTTTTTCTTAGCACTCCATTTGTTTACTCCTTCCTTTCTTTATATTTGTGCTCTCACTAGCATGGCTGAATTATATCCTGGTTCTACATACGCTATTTGTACTTCCCTTTGCTTTTCAACCCTTGTTATCATTGAGAAGGCCTTATTAACGGATGGTAAAGGATCCATGAGTAAGATTTGATCCCTGTTATGATCATATACATCATTTATCCCCATTAAAAATTTCATCAAACGGTTAAAAGAGGTAGTATCAGCCATGCCCTTTGCAGAACCACATGTACATTCTGGTATTGGCATCAATACATTCAATTCATCCCATAAATTTTTGAGCTTTGTACAGTATTGAGTGATAGTCATATTTCCCTGTGTTATTGAGTTAATCTCCCTTTGGATCTGGTATAACAAAGGTCCATTGCTTTTACCATATCTTTCTTCCAATTCACACCAAAGCTATGTTGATGTTGATGTATAAAAAAAGGCTTCAACTAAATCTTTTGAAATCAAATTCAGAATCTAAGATGTTACTATACAGTTGACCTTATTCCACTGTTCATACATTAGCGAATCCTTTTCTGGCACTTTGCAGCTCCTATTTATGAATCCAAGCTTCATCTTTGCACCTAATGTAATCTTTGTAGATCTACTCCAAGACAAGAAATTATTTCCGATCAAAGGTGCAGTCACCAGAGTCATGCCGGGATTATCTGAGTTATGTAAGAAGAGTGGATCACCATTATCGATAGCATTCTGGTGCCTTCCTTGACCTGAAGCAACTTCTGTCTATTTTGTTTCAAGTGCTCCTTTATGGATCTCATCCATCTCTTTTTCAAATTTGAGCTAATGCGACTAACTCTAGCTGAGCACCAACGTTCAATCAAGTTTCTTGATTTTTTTTTTGGATAAATGCTCTGACACCATGAGCAATTAGAGAGAAATTTTAGAAAGATATTTTCAAGGCTTGAGAACTTAAAAATATATTACATCCTCCTTTCTACTTGTATATGTTAGGCAAATTCTGCAAGTGCATGGTTCACAACAAGTAGTAAAGAATGAGTATGAGTATCGTTCCCACGAGGAGATTGATTCCAAGTACTAGCCCTAATTTTATTCCCACAATCTAACACCATCGAATAATTATAATGAAATAATGAATCAACCAACAAGAAAAGAAAACTAAAGCTGAAATAATTCTTTTTTTAAAATTCAATAATTAAAAGGGTAGAGCTGGGATATGCTTCACTAGCTATTACTTGGATTACAGGATCTTTTCATAACTATATCATTAACTTAGTCAAAGGTAAATCACTTAAATTACCTAGAGTCTCTTTTGAGTTCATCCAAGATTAGCAAAGTTAATTACAACCTATTTTCATGGTCACATCAATTAACTAGGTTCATTAAGTTCTTTAGTAATTTATTACACCCCGAAGGATTCGTCTACTTTCGTGATTGAGATTACCAAGTTTTACAAGTCTTTGAGCTGATAAATCATGCAACTTTTGTTGTCTCTAACTTAACCAAAGATAAGTGTTTAATCAGGCCTAAAATTAAATACAAGAACAATTATAAACAACTTGTAAAATTGACTGAAATTAATTTCTTGAAGGGAAACAAATATCCAAACAAGTAATAGACTAGCTACACAAATCCAAACCCTAAAAAGAGTTAGTCGCGTATGATTGCGGCAACATACAAAAACATAAATAAAGGAATTAAGGACAAGAAGAAAAAAGAAAAATGATATAGAACTCTTGAATCTTGTAAAAAGTCTTCTTTAATCTCCTTGAATTGAATATGTCTTCAAAAGTGTTTTTCTGAATGATAAAGAATGTCTCTCTATGGAACACCTATTTTTATCCCCCCCTTTTTTTATATTGCAAACTCATTGGAAACCTCATTTGATTTGAATTCCTGAGTTTCCTCCAAAGAGGAAAGTTTCTTCTACTCAACATGGCTTAAACACGGTCGTGTCACGTCCTTCATTTTACGGCATGGCTTATCTCACGACCGTGTGTTATCCCATATTGAATTTTCATAATCCCTTCAATTTGAACAGAAGTGAGCACGACTTGAAGAACGCCCGTGAGTTTCTCAAAGGGTACACGACTTAATGTATGGTCATGTGAAAGACTGTGCCTCTTGAATTCTCTTCCATCCATTATCACAACACAGACATTCCCACGCTAGGTTTTGACATAACTTCCTTGATTGATTAAGCTTCCCTTTTTTTTTTTATCTTTGCCACATAACAAAGGAGATTCTTATTAAAAATCAAATAAAGACTTTTAAATAAACTAAAAACAAATAAGAAACTAGAATAAAGGTCCAACTTAAACAAATGCTTAGTTTAACCTAAATTCTTCCAAATTATTACCAACTATTTATTCAAAATTCATTAAAATTCAATTCTAGAATGAGTGTAAAATTACACTCAATAATATACATAAAGGAATAAACAAAATGACAAAGAGTGTGACAAGAGCAGTCCTAACAAACTTGCCACACCTCACCTTGCTACAACTAGCAAAATAACAAACAGCTAAAACAAAAAAGAAAAAAAGAAAACAAGAGAAATGATGTTGTTACATGAGAGAGGCATGAATAATAGTTAGAATGATGGAGGTCAATATATCTTACATATAGGGGTGGCCATGGGCTGGTTCGGAACCTGAACTAGCCCTAAATCGGCTAAAAATATGATCGAACCAAAAGCGGACCGAATTGGAACCGAAACCATAATGTTTATGTTTCAGGATCGAACCAAAATCGGACGGAATTGGAACCGGAACCATAATGTTTCTGGTTCGAGGTCGGTTCAAAATTTTTTGAACCTTGAACTGGCAGTTCCGAAATATATATACTGTTTATTAGATTTTATTTTTTTTAAGACACAATCATTTAATTTAATTTTTATATATAACCAATTATTTAATGAAAAGATTATAGAATAAATATAGATAAAATAATTTTAATTTAATTAATTTTGTCAAAAATAATTTTAAAATATAGATAAAATAATTTTGATAAAATAAATATTGTCAATTATTTGTAGAAAATAGAAATTTATATATAAATCAAGTATTAATATGATAATATGACACTCAAATAATCAAATGTCTATAACTAAGGTAATAAATTTAAACACACACACATATATATATATAAAGAAAGGGGCTAAAGGCCCGTTGCTTGGCTTGATGATCATAAAAAAAAAGTGGCAGTGGCAGTGGCTGACACTTTTTTATTTTGAAAAGATTGGCTACAGTCACTTTTTTTTAATTAAATTATATATAAATAAATAATACAAAATGACTATATTGACCCTAATAACATTTATATTTTTAGGATAATATGGTAATTTTAAGATAATTTTTTTTACACAATTATTCACATACATACTTTTTCATTCATTTTCTCTTAGTTTTCATTCTCAATCTTCTCTTATAATCTTATTATTATTATTATTATTCTCTAATTATTATTATTATTAATCTCTGATTATTATTATTATTTAATTTATTATTTCTATTATTATTATTATTATTACTATTACTACTACTACTCTCTAATTATTATTATTATTATTATTTCTTCAATTTTTTTGAAAAATTTTGTATTTTCTCCATAAATCAAATGGCTTCAAATAGAAGAAGAAGAAGTGAATTTGAGAACCAACCATCTATTGTTGATTTAGACAATATGATGGATCATTCAAAAGAAGAATTTGTGGACACCGAAGAAATTTTAGTGGAAGAAATTGGCACCAATATATCACAAGAGCAAATGCAACCCTCACAATCACAAATTAGAGGTGGAGGTCGAGGACGAGGAGGATCCGATATTTTTCAAGTATATTTCAAGAAAACTCAACAACTATATGACTTGTATGAAGTAAGTTGTAACTATTGCCTAAAAAAATACCCATACAAAGTTGGAGGTGGGTACGGAACGTTCAAACGACATTTAACTACCAAGCATCCAAACAAAATTGGAGTGGAAAAATAACAAATGCAACTTTCCGGGTACACAGGTTCTTCTTATACTCCATCTCAATTATTTAAATATTCGGATGAAAATAATAAAGTTGAATTAGCTAAAATGATTTCTATGGAACATTTATCCTTTAATTTTGGTGAGAAAGTAGGATTTGTTAATTATTGTCAAAATGCATTAAATCCATACGCAAAACGTATACCTAGAAATACTTTAAAATGTACTCTTTATAAATTATTTTCAAAAGAAAAAAAAGAATTGCATAAAATATTTTTAAATTTGGATGGACGTGTATCAATTTGTTCCGATATATGGAGTGATCAAATCACTCATAAATGGGAAAAACTTGCCATTGGATTAACAATGAATGGCAAATGCAAAAAATAATTATTGCATTTTGAGTTTTTGATGACCGGCATACCGCCGAAAATATTTTTAGAATTATTCAAAATATTTTACAAGAATATAGTTTGGTAAAAAAAATATTTTCTATAGGTTTTAATAATGCTGCTGCAAATACTACATCTATAGCTGAACACACCAATATTTGTCAACCAAATATTGGTGGAAAATTTTTTCATATTAGATGTGTTGGCCATGTTTTAAATTTATGTGTACAAGATGACTTCAGGTCATTGGATGCATATTTACAACAAAAAAAAAAAGCAATTGTATTTTTGTGGACACATCCACAAGTAATGAAAATGT
>CATIWM010296974.1:0-26652 GCA_949671775.1 Mallotus repandus
ACATCAATTGGATTCTAATGTGTAATTGTGTGATTATGTGATTATATATGTGAAATTTGTGCTATGTGGATATATGACAATTGATAAATTTATGATTGCGGTAATTACTTACTATACAATTTCACTTGATCTTTTGCATATGAATATAAAAGGATGTTGTGACCAGCTTGACTAATACTTGCAAATCACTTGAAAAATATTAATGATCAAAGGATATCACTTGATTCACTTGTTATATGCTGGCCAACAAAATCAATTGTCACTTGTCACTTGTTTCACTTGAACCTGGGTGCAGTATTGTCTTGCAAGGTCACAACAAATAAAAGGAACAAAAGTATATGCATATGTAATATTTGAATTTTGTATTTATTTTATGAGATGTTTGAAATGTTTGTTTTAGACTTTAGAATTTAATTGATGTTTATATTCATTGAGTCGCGACTTACCAAATCGCCATTATTTTTCTAGATAGAGAAGCTTGGAGTGTGACTATTTTGAAGCATATAGCATGGTAGTTAAAGCATGGATCATAGGTTGTCGGCCGAACCCAGACTCTCTCTCTCCTCGTAGCATACATATGTCCATTAGTTAATGTAAATGTTTGTATGCGTATATGAATAAGCATAAATATGTGTATAATAATTACATGTGAATAAATGATACTTAATAATAATATGAGATATCACAATGTGTATTAATACTAAGTGTGTAGGGTGTTACATGAGGTAAGACTCGCCGTCAAGTTGAATCTTTCATAACATTAGAGCAGCATTTTAAAGTTGATATTTTTATGCTACAGTTAGTGCATCTTGTGTTGAATCTTTCAGTTTCTACAACGACAACTGAGCGAGCTTTTTCAACAATGAAACTTGTAAAAACAAGACTTCATAGTCGAAAGGAGGATAAGTATCTTGCTAACAGTTTAGTTGTTTATATAGAAAAAAAGATAGCTAAAAATTTTATTGTAGAAATGACCATGGATGAATTTTATTCCATGAAAAATTGACATGGATAATTTTCAGATAGGAAATGTCTTTTTTTTTTGCTAGTGGATAATTTTTTTAGAATTTTATTGTGATATCTATATCAAAACAAAACAGGTAGCTATTATATATTTATTATCAAAATATTGAATATTTTAATTTTTTTACGTACTAATATTTCTATGAACCATTTTTATATTTTAGGATATTATTAACAATTGTGAATTGTGACATATTATAGATTGTGGTGAGAATTTTTTTTTTACTAATAAATTCATTCAATCAACTTGGTAGTCAAGACTTTCCTCTCCCCACAAAAAAAAAAAAAATAAAATAAAATAAAAAGTAAAATAAAAAAATAAGATGAAAAAGTGGAGATTTATAAGATGTAAGAAGAAAATTTAATCCAAAAGTTTATGGATTTACATGCAAATGATCTTGATTAATCTATGGGAACTGAGAGTAGTTTTAGAATGGAGAGAAGAGATTAAGAGAATAGAAAGAAGAAGAAAACGAAGAGATAGAAAAAAGATGAAAAACGTAATAGAGTTTGAGAGTAAGAAATGGGATCCAGTGATAATGGGTTTTATTCTGGAGAGTTTAGTTTGGAGATAAAGTTTCTTTTGATTTGGCAACAATACAATTGTCATTGTTTGTAGAAGCACAACGAGTTCGAAGGTTGCTCTTTTTAAGGCAATTCATTATACTCACATGTAATTTTTTATATAATAAAACATTCCAATTGAAATTTGCAAATGTGAACTTTTCTTGTTAAGATATGCATATATAATGCCAAAATTACGGGAGAGTTTGTGTTGAAGAAATTCAGGAATTGATAAAATTTCAAAATCGTACTGAATTTTGAAAATTTTAAAATAAAATCTTTCTTACTGCATCAAGGTTAAAAACCTCTGTACCGTATTATTCCATTATTAAGGACGGCTTAGTGTGAAAATTTAGATCTTTTGAAATGATTTGTTAAAGTGTGACTTAAAATGGGTATTTAGAAATTTAAATACTTTGTACACTAAGAATATATATTTTTATATAAGCAAACTTCTAATTATTTTTTAAAAAAAATAACACAATGAAAACAATTCATTCACTTTATAGTTGGTATAAATATTATTTAAAAATATATATTTCAATACACAATTTTTTATAGTAAATTAGTGTTAGGTAAGTATTTTAATATGTAATTGATAAAAAAGTATTTTAATATGTAAATTTCAATTAATTGATTAAATTTAATTATAACTTAATTACATATTCAATATAATAATTATACATGGCATGTTGCATTTTCTTTTTAATTTTATGTAAAGATTTATTTTAATCTTATATTTTATACATATACACATATTTTTGGTTTAAATTCGATTTCAATTTGAAGGTTTTTCAATAGCTTCTATCATCTCAAATTAGTTATTTAATTTAATTTGATTAAATTCAAAATTTAAGTTATTCAGTTTGATACCGTTTTAATAGCATTTTAATATAATTTGATATTTTTATTTCATATTCAGCCTTATAAATCTAACTTTTTTTCCTAAAAAAAACTCACATTTGAAGGTTATCTACCAATGAATCAAAATGCAAGCAAAAATTATTTATTCATTCACATATATTCATTGATAAAATAGAAGATTGTTAGTTAGCCATACATAAAGAAAGTATTAGATAAGATAATATGATCTCTTTCTTTTTTTCTGACCAAAGAGATCATAATAAGATAATGTGATCTCTTTCTATGTGTCTTGTCCTCATGAACCCTACATTATCAACACTATATCTATATGGTCCATATATCATCACCCATCCTCCATTAAACCAAAAGAAAAGTTTTTTTTTTTAATAAATAAATTATATAAGAAAGAGAAATAGCAGTCATGGGCCTCATTGGCAAGCGAAAATGAGTCCAGAACTAGCTGTCAAAATTGGACCAAAAATTAGTTATTTTATAGACTATATAATAAAAATATATAATAAAAATTAGTTTTTAAATAAATAAAAATTAATAAATCCTATATTTTAATATATATATTTTTATAAAAATTAACCACATTAAATTACCATATGGTCAAATTAGGACTGTAAACTAGTCAAAGTATTTGACTCAATAAAAATTCGTTTGAACTTATATATTAAAGTTCATTTAATAAACGAGTTAAACTCAAATTATACAAAACTCGACTTATAAAACTCGCGAAAAAGTTCGAATGAAAATTCGCAAGCCAACTTATAATTTTAATATTCAATAATTTAATTTTAAATATATATTACAAAAAATATTTTAGAAAATATATTAGTATTTTAAAATCATTATTTTTATTAAATATATTGTAATTTATTTTTAATTTTTAATATATAATTTTAATTTATAATTTACATTTTAAAAAAAAAATTTAGTTACGTTTAGGCTCACGAACAGTTAATGAACATCAATTAGGATAGCTAACTTGACTTGAGTTCAGTTCAATTATAAATGAACTAAGTCTAAGCTAATTAAGACTCGCTCAATTTAGATCAAATCAATAAGGTATACATTAGTTGATCTAGGCTACGACATCTGGGATTTTGGGTCCCAGGTTTAATTTCGTAGCTACACAAATGATTAAATTCTTAGCTACTTCCATCCATATTTGTGGATTAAATTTTTTTTTTTTCTAACACTAACAACTAAGCATTATTACCTTAGGGGTGTGTTAACCAGACTGCTAAGAAAAATTACTGTCTGGTCAACAGAATTTTTGTGTTATCATTATTCTTGCTATTTCTCTACAAAAGCAATAACTCTTTGTGACGCATGTTAGGTTTCCAACTTCCAAGCCCACCTGTCACTCCATATCACTCAATTGTGCAAATAGGCAATGCGTAGGGCACCACCATTTCTAAACTTCAATCTAAACTACTGGGGTTGGGCTACTCTTTATAAATCGTGCTTAAAATCCATCATCCATAGCTACCACCCCTCTAATTCTGCTGGGTTGGGCCAGCCTAAGTCTTTTGAATGGGGAAGAAGTGCTTTTAATTTTGTTTTGGTTTCAACGCAAATGCCAATACTGACTAGTAGCAGTCCCTGTTGCTCTATTGAAATCCAAGTGCCTACTCGACTAGTAGTTATCATTTGTTCCCCAGAGAAGACTTGAGAGAGCCACAACTTAATGCTTTTTTCTTTTTTCTCTATTTAGAGACATATATTCATGCTTGCTTGATTTAGAGCATTAAAAGGATACCAGCACTTGATTAGTGACGTCAACTTGCATAGTAAATAATTGATGAACCCATGCAACCATAAATAAGATTAGACAGTCTTTCAACAATCGGTCCGAAAAGTACCCTGATGCAGCGTTCCTTTAGTCTATAAAATATGATGTATATCTATATATAGAGTGAAGTTTAAACAGCATTCTTCAATACAAAAATTAATATATATCTTATCATCGATTTAAAAAATAAAATTATTTTTTATTGTACAGTTCATTAAAGTTTAAGACATATAACTTTTTTATTAAAAAATAGGATATATATAGTATGTAGAGATTTATCTGCTTAACACTACCCTTTTCTAAATAGGTTCGAGGACAATGTTAGAGCATTTGATAAATGTATTGTAATGTTAAAATTAACAATTGTAAACCTTTTGAGCTTTTTGATTACAAGTATTTAAGTAATTGATAATTTAGAGTCACTATTTAATAATAAGAATAAGAGCTGCTGCAGTTAGAAATGAAAAGGGTGGTATGACAATGATCTTTAACAATAAGAACACACTACTGAATTATCTTGTTGTGTCTAGGCAAATTGAAAACTGGTAAAATGGAGGAAAACACTGGCAATTATATGATTGAAGGAACCTTGGGTGAGCTGAATATGACTTAACCTGAAGTTGTCAAATGAGTGAGCGCAAAATATTGAACACAAAAATTGAAAAAACGACCAAAAGTACACTTATAGAATTGCTTGATAACTTGATAAGATGATTGGCCATTGCCTCTGGCTGCAGGGTGAGAAAACGATAAAAGCAAAAAGCAATTGGGTTAAAATAACAATAATAAAAGGAAAAAGCTATTTTTATTTATGCGAATGATGTGTCATTCCAGCTTTCTTTGAATAAAAAGTTGCATCAATAAATGAATGAAAAGGTGCACAACTTTAATTTGTGCACTACTTTAATTTGTTTATTATTATTATTATTATATATATATATACACATAGAGGCATTATAGATTATGGAGTGTTAGGTGCTATGGAGTTCCTAATAGATCCAGAGGGATTCAGTCAACTAAATTATTCTCTTACTGGCACCCACTGTTAGAGAATATTATTGGCAGATAAGATTTGAAAGCCTATTTGTCATCCCACATCGACTCTGCCTCCTCACAGTATTCTCGTGCTTCCACAACACCCTTCAACAGTCTTGTCAAAGTCTCTATTTAAAGAATTCTCATTCCTCTTCTTCGAAAGAATAATCTTTAGAGTTAAAGAATAGAATAGAGAAGGAAAGTGTCTAACATTCCTCTCTGGTTAAAGTTAAAATTGCACCTCAGTTATAAAGTTTCATAGTTTAGATTTTCTGTAATCCCTTAACCTTCGGATAAAGAACTTATGTATCATCCTTTTACTCGGATTAATAAAGATAAAGTTTTTTGTAAGTCATCTCTCTCTATTTTAAAGATTTATTTAATTTAAATCTGCATTCTAAGAAGCATAAGGTATGCTCTGTGCTTGCCTAAGAAATTAGGATCCTACACACTAGAAATTCTACAAAAGCTTTATTGTATTTGGACTGGTAACTTCTGTGTCTAGCCTGTGACTAGAGTTTGAGACCGACATAGTGAGTTTCATATCATCATTTGCATTCACTTATACCTACAGTGTACCCCTGAGGTCATTGGTCGTCTTAATATCAGAGCCTGGGGGGATTGAGTGATTTATACAGTGATTGTTTAAATGTTACAAATGATGTTTAGAGAGTGATTAGCACTGAGTCCTTTGGTCACTGGTGGTTCCGGTCGTAAGTCCTAGAGATGCAGCGAGTCCGTTGCTTTAGCCTGTAAGTTGTAGGTGTTTTGTCACCCCGTAGCAAAAATGTTATCATATATCCAATCTTCGGTAGAACCACTTCTTCTTCATCTTCCTTTGCTTCCTCTTCTACTGAAGTTCAAAGGAATCTAATCAGTAATGAAAAAATCACTATTGAAGACTTTAACAAATGTATTAATGATTTTAACTAGCAGATTACCATAAAGACCATGTCTATAAGACCTCTAGGCTAAATCTTTTTAAGTCTGATTATATAATTAGGACTGAAGAAAGAGATGTTGCCTTAGAGGGGAGGGGGGAGGGGTGAATAAAGCAAGTGAAGGATTTTAGTAAAATAAAAATGAATTTAAGGAATAAACAAAAATTGAAAGAGAATATAGTAGGAAGAACAATGAACACAATGATTTAAAGAGTTCAAATTCAACAATAATCCTACGTCTCCACCTAACTTATCCCCAAGTTAGGATTTTCAATCACCCACAATCATATTCACAAGATTGATAATACACAAGAGTTTAAGGCTCACTCTTTCAACCTTACAAACAAGAGTTTCTAGGCTTACTCTAAAACCAATTCCCAAGTGTTTTAATGGCTAAACACTTAAACCAATTTCACTAGACATATATCTCACTTCCCTTCTAATCTATCCCAAGATTTTAGATGAAGAGAAATTTATTTCTAGCACACAACTAACTCTCACAAGAGTTAGACAAACAAAGAATGAATATTTAAGAGTTTGAGAGCTTTGATGAATATTAAGACAGAAAATTGTAATAAACAAGTGTCTTATCTTCAATTGAGCTCAAGTAGGTGTTTATATAGATAAACACTCAAAAATATGGTTGTTGGAGATGTCAAATATGTCTCCAACGTCTCTTTTTTAAATTCAAAAATATGATAGTTGGGATGTCACCATAGCAGCAGAGCTTCAGTCGCAGCCTATTGTTCACTTTGGCTTTCTGTCACTATAACAGCTCTTGCTTCAGTCGCAGCCTACTGTTCATCCTGTTTATCTCACAATTCAAAAATGTGTCCGTTGGGTTGTCACCATAGAAGCTGAGCTTTAATCACAGGTTACTATTCATCTAAGCTTTCTCTCACTATAGAAGCTTTGCTTCAGTTGTAAATTATTATTCATTTCAGCTTTCTGTCACTATAAAAGCTTTGCTTCAGTCGTAGGTTACTATTCACTAAATTTTGACTTAGCTTCCATTTGAGTCCTAACTTATACACACTTAAAACAAACATATTAAATGCTCAAAATTAAGTTTGTTAAGATCAAAATTAAGATTGATTATTGCTAAGGTTAACATATGTTTAGTTATCCAAAGCTAAAGATGAGATAAAGCTTCTTTGCTCCACTTCTATAGATAAACACAAAGCTAAAAGTTTTCGTTATATTCATATAAGACTTATTCAAATAGGGATAAAGCCTTTAAATAGAGAAGGACTTAACACTTTCATCCTTGCTTCTCTTTGGGATAAGAGGTTTAAGAACTTTGAAGACTCCTTGTTAGGAACTATAGAGTCTAGTCTCTGTAAAGGTCCTATATCCTTTGACTGTTATCTAAACTTTACTGTTTCTTTAAATGATGTTAAAGTCTTTGGTTTTGTAAATCCAAACCCATAATTATATGATGTCTGTTTTTAACACTAAGAGTCAATTTTATAGTAAAAAAGGAGAAACTTTGCTTCTCCCAATAGATATAACTAAAGTAAATGTTGTTATCCCAAAATCCATCCAACGGAATCAAATAACACGTCCCCAAGAATGGATCTTGGAGAGTGCTACTAAACCTAAACCTTAAAACCTTAAAACACCAGCCTCAAATACACAGATAAAATATGTAACCCAAGAGTAAAAATCAGCTTTGATAGAGCAATTTTTGGCTCTGGATTTTTTGATGCTTCTTTATCATAATCTTTAAATCTAAGAAGATTATCTCAGATACCCTCTATCATAAATCTTCCATACAAGCCAGACAAACATCTTGATCTACCATGAGTTATCAACCTACCTCACATAAAACAAGCAGATCCTCACCCAAACCTACCATATACAACCCCAACCAGTTATTCAACCTCTGACCTACCTCCTACCTCTCTCAAAAATGCGGATTATAGTACTAATATACCTAGACCAATATACACTGAGCCTCAACTAGATATTAAATCTCCCTCACCTCATGCTTCTCTAACTGCATCGGCTATAACAGAAAACATAGCCTATGAGTTAAATATTTTAGACAAAGAATTTCAACCTTATAAAGCATACTTGCACTAAGATTTTTATGCATCTCATAATTTAGAAAAAAGAACATGGTTCCCTAAGCATTTTCTAAATAAGAGAAAATTGTTGAAAATCAATTTTATGATTTTGTACAAGAAAATAAAGTTAACATTTTGTTTTTTGAATGGTTTGAAATCTATAAATCATAAAACAATATTAAATATCCTTTTAAATTTTTAAACCCCGTCACTTTTAGAAGAAAAGTGACAGTTTGGGAAACAACCAATAGTCAGAGTATAGAGTCAGAACATCCACCACTTAGGATGATTGAAGTCCCTATAAGTAATGAGTCTGTTGATGCTTGTCCTTTTAAGAAGCCTCAAGACAGTGAGTCACAAAACCTCAAGAATATAGTGGCCCAAAATAACTTTACCAATGCTCATCTCAATAACATAGGTAAATAACTATCTAGGATAGAAGGCCAAACCCCAAAACTTGTAGAACCTTTAGAGATTATTGATAAACGGCTAAAGAACCCCATGTTCAAACCATACCAAGTCTCTAATAGTGCCCAGCAAGAAATCCGAAGTAATAAAACTAAATTCTTGAATGCTACAAGAGCACAACTTAGTAGACTGGATCCCTCAGGATCTACTAGGAACCCTATAACACATGACACTCTGCAGTTTGTTAACCAAAATGTTAGTGTTCTTGATAAAGCTTTTGAATCCCAATCTGAAGATGACACATTTCAAGAACGGTCTCCTGAGATTGCTAAAATTTATTGGTCAATTGTCCAACCTTACCGTTCAGGATATATCCAAAGCAGGTTGTCAGAACTAGAAATAGGAATCAGCTTAATGATCTAGTCCAACCTAAGTTCAGTGCCAGTTTTATTTATGAATGGAACATTAATGGGATGACAAAATATTAGATTCTAAACTCCCTACAGCAAATGACGATGGCCTCCAATGCTTATAGGACCCAGAAAGAAACCTCTGATAAATCTGTTGTTGAACTTATCATAGCAAGTTTATCAGGGCAATTGAAAGGTTGGTGGGATAATCATCTCACAAACCAACAACATCTTGATATCTTACATGCTATCTAAATAGACAATGAAGGTTTGCCCATTCTTGACCCTTTAGGAAATCCTATCCAAGATGCAATGTCTACTTTGATATTGACCATAACATTGCATTTCATAGGAGGTTCTTCACACTTAAAGGATAAGAATGTTTATTTGTTATCAAACCTCATGTGTAAAAAGCTAAGCGACTTCTAGTGTTATAGATCAACTTTTTTTACTAGGGTTATGCTTAGGGAAGACTCTAACCAACCTTTCTGGAAAGAAAAATTTCTTGTAAGACTTCCAACCCTTCTAGGAGAAAGAGTCAGGAATACCATTAGACAGTTTTTTGGTACCCTTATTATCCCTTATGACTAACTTACCTATGGCAAGTTGATTAGTACTACATAAAAAGAAGGCCTAAAAATCTGTTAGGATTTAAAACTCCAAAAGCATTTAAAATGGGAGTTAAAGAAATCAAGACAAGAATTAGGATCTTTTTGTAAGCAGTTTGACTATAGTTTTACCCAGAATCAAACCTATAAAGGAGATTGTAGTAAAAAGTCTTCATCCAAGAAATTTTCTAAAACTAGAAAATTTTATAAGATGAAGACATAAAAAGATTCTTACTATAGGAAACCTCATAAGAAATCTTCCAGACATATTAAACCCTCCAAATCTAAGAAAAACAGTATGAAAGATGTCACTTATTACAAATGTGGTCACATCTCTACGTACTGTAGAGTTTCCAAAAAGCTTTAGGAACAAAGCTTAGAAGAAGAAACCTTAGAGAAGTTTTTAGCTTTACTAGCAAAAACTTCTGAATCTGAAACAAACTCTAAAACTTCCTCATATAAAGATTATCTCCATATTGACGAAATGGGAACCACCTCCTCTTCAGAATTTGAGTCAAATTTTGACCCTGAGGAAAAATAATTAAATATGCTCACTAAGGAACAAACCCTAATCTTAGATGTTATCCAGCACATCAATGATCCTAATGTGTACAAAAATTATCTAGAACAACTCAGGCAATCTTTAGAAAAGGAACCTGAACCTAAGACTACTGAGCTACCCTCTACTGGTACATGTATGTATGACCTTACTACCATCCTCAACAGAAAAAAAACTCAGTAAAAAGCCCTTAGAAGATATCCAAGCCCTCCAGTCTGAGATAAAGACCATAAAAGTAGAGCTAAAGTAGCTTAAGGATAAACAACAAAAGGATTATGACTTAATCTACTTTCTTGTCACTAAGTTAGCAAAAGAGCCTAGTGATAATGATGAAATAAAAAGTTTAGAACCAAAATCCTTAGAATATATGGAAAAAGTCCCTAATGATTTCCTCTATGATTTAAGACAAATCACTTCAAGAAAATATATCATAAAAATTACTCTTGTTTTTTATAAAGATTCCCAACTGGATACTATAGCTCTATTTGATACATGAGCTAATTTAAGTTGCATAAAGACCAGTGTTATACCCAATCATTTTCAAGAAAAAACCACTAAAAGACTTTCCTATACTAATAGTTCAAAAATGCAAATAAATGGAAAAATAAAGGCAAGTGTCTTAAATAATGGATTTTTACTAAAAACTTCTTTCCTTTTAGTTTCTGATATTAGTTATACAGTGATTATAGGGACACCATTTATCAATTTGATAACTCCCTATATAGTTACTCATAACGCAATTGATTTTAAAGATGATAAAGTAAAAAATCTCTTTTCCTTTTTTAAAAAAACCGAAAACTGGATATCTCAATATCGTTAAAGCACATTATATTTATATGATTTAAAGCAGAATGTTCATTTTAAAAAAAATTGAACAACAGTTAAAGAGAAAAATCTCTGAATTTCAAGAAACTATTGTTAAAGAGGTGTGATCTGATTTACCAAATGCTTTTCGGAAAAGGAAACAACATATTGTTAATTTACCTTATGAATCTGGGTTTGATGAGAAAAACATTCCTACTAAAGCTAGACCAATTCAGATGAATGCTGAATTAGAACAACATTATAGGAAGGAAATCCAAGATTTGGAATCCAAAGGATTAATCTCAAAATCCAGGTCTCCTTGGAGCTATGCAGCTTTCTATGTTAATAAAGCTTCTAAACAAGAAAGAGGTATACCTAGGCTTGTAATTAATTACAAACCTTTGAATAAAGCTCTAAAGTGGATAAGGTATCCTATTCCTAACAAAAAAGATCTTTTGCAAAAGCTTCATTCCTCATTTGTGTTTTCAAAATTTAATATAAAATCTGAATTTTGGCAAATGCAAATTGATAAAAGACATTGGTATAAAACCACTTTTATAGTCCTTTTTGGACAATATGAGTGGAATGTTATGACACTTGGTTTGAAAAATGCACCTTCAGAATTTCAAAGAATAATGAATGATATTGTCAATCCTTATTCTGAGTTTTATATTTTTTATATTGATGATGTGCTTATTTTTTCAAATTCTATCGAGCAACAATTTAAACATCTAAAGACTTTTCTTTATATTGTTAAAGCTAGTGGCTTTGTTGTCTCTACTAAGAAAATATTTCTTTTCCAAACCATAATAAGATTCTTAGGACATTAAATTTGTTATGGTACTATTGTTCCTATAGAGAGATCCTTAGAATTTGCTAATAAGTTTCCTGATAAAATCTTAGATAAGACCTAGTTGCAACATTTCTTTAGCAGTTTAAATTATGTCTTAGATTTATGTCCAAACATCAATAAAATTGCAAAACCTCTCCACGATAAGTTAAAAAAGAACCTTGTTCCCTGGACAGAGGAACACATAAAAGTCATCCAACAAATAAGGAGATATATAGCTAAAATCCCTTGTCTTCACTTAGCTGATCCAAGTCTTCCCAAAGTTATAAAAATAGATGCTAGTGACTTAGGGTATGGAGGGATTTTAAACCAAATTCAAAATGGGCAGAAAGTAGTTGTACAGTACACTTCAGGTCACTAGAATGATACTCAGAAAAATTACTCCTCTATTAAAAAAAATTCTTTCCATGGTTTTATGCATTACAAAGTTTCAATCTAATTTGATAAATCAAAAGTTTTCACTACGCATTGATTGTAAATTTGCTAAAGAAATTTTACAAAAAATGTTCAAAATATTGCATCAAAACAGATTTTTGCTAGATGGCAAGCTATTTTGAGTATCCTTGATTTTGATATAGAATTTATTAAAGGAAATAAAAAATCTTTGCCAGATTTTCTGACAAAAGAATTTTTTAAAAAAAAATAAAGATGCCCGACAAAAAGAAAGATAAATAGAAAGTTGAGTCTGATAAACTTGACCCTGCTAAAGTTTCTTTTCCCCTTTCTGCAGAAAAACTAATAAAGTCTTGGTTTGATATTATGAACCAAGAAACAGATAAAGTTGATATTACTAAAACATCCCAGATTCAACGATGGGTTGAATCCATTTCAAGAACCCCAAAACTCCTTAAAGCAATTCAAAACACTTTAAAAACTGAGCGTTCAAGCATTCTGGGCATCCCTTGCCCCTCAGGTAAAGCTTATCAACTAATTTCAAAACAAGAGAAAGGAGAATCATCTTCCTAAAAAACCAAGAGAAAGGAGAATCTCCTGCCTCAAAAACCCTTTCTCAAAGTGATTTAAATCATATGGCTACCCAAAGTAGCTCACAGATTGTTTTATCATAACCTAAAGTTAAAGCTTTTGAATTTTTGACAAAAACTAATTTTTAAAATATCTTAACCATTGAAGATTATTTTTAACATAAAGATCCTTTCTTCAATATGCAAAATTATTTTCTGAAAAATTGATTTTTATAAACCTTGGGATCTTTTAAAACCGTAAGAATATTACCAAACAATTTTGGAATATACTGATTTTTTAGAATTCAAGCATTTCTATCATAAAGGATTCTCTAACCCTTCCTACTCCACCTGTAAAATTCTTAAAGTCATCCACCCTGAAGAATAAGGCCAAGAGCTCTTCAAACCAAAAGCCTTCCCAATAAACTTCAAATCCAAATTAGACTTTTGTTGCACATTCTTCTACTAGGATTATGAACAAACATGGTTTAATACCTTCATTATCCAAAACAATAATAGAACCCATTCATGGTTATTTTTCCTCAATGATCATGCTGATATTTCAAATTTTCCTGCATGGTTCGCTAGATGGTGGAATACTTAGGGACTAATTTCTAATATCCTTCCCCCAGATATCCATAATGGTTTTGAACTCTTCAAAATGTATTGCAAACCTTCTTCCCCTAAGAAAAAGTTTTTGGTATTATACCTCTATTGCTCAAAGTTCTTTGTTCCTTGGGTTTTCTAATGGTATATTGACTATTATTTCAATGATGGAATAATAGTTCTTTAAAGAAAGTTCAAGGTAAACTGGTGGAATTCATATAGAATTCCAGATAAAATATCAAAGTCTGCAATAGCATCATGGCTTCAAAAGCATGGATTCCTTGGAAATTGTACTTGGCAGTCTAATTTTCTCGCACAAAAGTCCCATGCCAATGCTCTCCTTACAGCTGCTAAAATAGAAGAAGAATATTTCAGTATCATGTTACAATTGGTACAGTCTAGAACTACTTATTCTGCGAATTCCAACATGACTGAAAAATCAGAACCCTTAGTGGACTTGTGTAATGACAATGAAGATGACTGTTATGGAATTTTTTCTTGTATTAGGCCTTAAGACTTGTAAAGTTTATATTTATTTTTTGATAAAGCCTTGTATCTAATATTATGCCCGATGGGTTAAAATTTCTTTTTAGACAGCCTATGCAAAAGTTAGGGATAAAAAAAAGTACTATGATAAAAATTTATTTTTTTTCTAGATCATTCCCTTATATAAAGAGTTTAGGATCTTCTCGTACAGCCATTAGAAAAATTTAACTATTTTGTTAAATATTCCCCTCCTGCTTCAGCACACATCCCACTTCATTCTAACTCTCCACATGGGTGGGGTTATGAGTTCCATTTTCAGGACCTGGTAGGAGCAACAAAGTCAAAAGTTTCTGACAGAGGTTAGCTGTAAAGAATATTATTGGCAGACAAGATTAGGTTACTTGTATCTCAGTGATAAGAAATTGGATTAGGTAAGAATCCTTTTATTAGGCCTTCAGACTTGTAAAGTTTATATTTATCTTCTGATAAAGCCTTGTATCTAATATTATGCCTAATGGGTTGAAACTTTATAACTAAAATACAAGTGACAAGAAACTGCTAACTTAGTGATAAAAAACTGGATTAGGTCAAAATCATTTTGTTGTTTATCCTTAAGCTTCTTTATCTCTACTTTTATGGTCTTTATCTCAGACAGAAGGGATTGGATGTCTCCTAAGATCTTTTTACTAAGCTTTTTTTTTTTTTTTGAGGATGGTAGTAAGGTTATACATACCTGTACTAGTAGAGGGTAGCTTAGTAGTCTTAGGTTTGAGTTCCTTTTCTAAAGATTGCTTGAGTTGTTCCAGATATATTTTTTTTTTTGCACATCAGGATCATTAATGTGTTGGATAACATCTAGGATTAGGGTCTGTTTTCGAGTGAGCATGTTTAACTGTTTTTCCTCGGGGTCAAAATCTGACTCAGATTCTGAAAAGGAGGTGGTTCCTATTTCATCAATCATGGAATAATCTTTATCTGAGGAAGCTTTAGAGTTTGTTTCAGATTCAGAAGTTTCTACTAGTAAACTAAAAGCTTCTCTAAGGTTTCTTCTTCTAAGCTTATTTCTTAAAGCTTTTTGGAACCTCTATAGTACTAAGAGATGTGACCCTTCTTGCCATATTTTTAACAAGTGACATATTTCATACTGTTTTTCTTAGATTTGTAGGCTTTAATATGTTAGGAATATTTCTTTTAAGGTTTCCTATAGTAAGAATCTTCTTATGTCTTCTTCTTATGAAATTTTCTAGTTTTAGAAATGCAATGCTATGGTCAATATCAAATTAGACATTGCATCTTGGATAGGATTTCCTAATGGGTAAAAATGGGAAAACCTTCATTTTCTGTTTGGACAACATGTAAGATATCAAGATGTTATTAGTTTATGAGATGATAATCCCACCAACGTTTCAACTACCCTGAGAAACTTGCTATGAAAAGTTCAGCAACAGATTTATTAGAGGTTCCTGTCTGGGTCTTATAAGCATTAGAGGCCATCGTCATTTGTCGTAGGGAGTTTAGAATCTGATATTTTTTCATCTCATCAATGTTCCATTCATAAATAGAACTGGCGCTGAACTTAGGTTGGACTAGAGCATTAGGTCGATTTTCTATTTCTAGTTCTAGCAACCTGCTTTAGATATATCCTAAATGGGGTTGGACAATTGGCCAATGAAGTTTAGCAATCTTAAGAGACCGTTCCTTAAATATGTCATCTTCAGATTGGGATTCAAAAGCTTTATCAAGGACACTAACTTTATGGTTAACAGATTATGGAGCGTCAGGTGCTATAGGGTTCCTAGTAGATCCAGAGGGATCCAGTCTACTAAGTTATTCTCTTACTGGTGCCCACCATCAGAGAATAACTTATCTTGAGAGAATATTATTGGATTTTAAATCTTGGCACCCACCTAATCCAGTTTCTGATAAACCCAAGGAATAAAGAACTTTGAACAATAGAGGCATAATACTGAAAACTTTTTCTTAGAAGAAGAAGGTTTATAATGCGTTTTGAAGAGTTCAAAACCATTATGGATATCTGTGGGAAGGATATTAGAAATTGGTCTATAATTATTCCACTATCTAGTGAACCATGTAGGAAATTTAAAATATTAGCATGTTCATTGAGGAAAAATAACCATGAATGGGTTCTATTATTGTTTTGAATAAGGAAGGTATTAAGCCATACCTGTTCATAATCCCAATAGGAGAATGTGCGGGAAAAGTCTAATTTGGATTTAAAGTTTATTGGGAAGGCTTTTGATTTGAAGAGCTCTTGGCCCCAATCTTTAGGATGGATGACTTTAAGAATTTTACAGGTGGAGTAAGAAGGGTCAGAGAATCCTTTATGATAGAAATGCTTGAATTCTATAGAACTAGTATATTCTAGAATTAATTGGTAATATTCTTGGGGTTTTGAAAGATCCCAAGGTTTATAAAACCAATTTTTTGGAAAACGATTTTGCAGAATGAATAAAGGATCTTTATGATAAAAACAATCTTCAATGGTTAAGATATTTTGAAAATTAGTTTTTATTAAAAATTCAGAAGCTTTAACTTTAGATTGTGATAAAACAATATGTGAGCTACTTTGGGTAGCCACATGATTTAAATCACTTTGAGAAAGGGTTTTTGAGGAAGAAGATTCTCCTTTCTCTTGTTTTTAAGGAGTTTTGGGGTTCTTGAAATGGATTCAACCCATTGTTCAATCTGGGATGTTTTAGTAGTATTAGATTTATCTATTTCTTGGTTGACAATATCAAACCAATACTTTATCAATTTTTTAGCAGAAAGGGGAAGAGAAACTTTAGCTATTAGACTTAACTTTCTTTTTATCTTTCTTTTTGTGAGGCATCTTTATCTGTTTTGTAAAAATTTTCTTGTCAAAAAAACTGACAAAGAATTTTCATTTCCTTTAATAAATTTTATATCAAAATCAAAGATACTCAAAATAGTTTGCTATCTAGCAAAAATCTGGTTTGATGCAATATTTTGAACATTTTTTGTAAAATTTCTTTAGCAGATTTACAATCAACGTGTAGGAAAAACTTTTGATTTAGCAAATTAGATTGAAACTTTGTAATACATAAAATAATGGAAAGAATTTATTTTTTAATGGTGGAGTAATTTTTCTGAGTATCATTCCAGTGACTTGAAGTGTACTGTACAACTACTTCCAGCCCATTTTGAATTTGCTTTAAAATCCCCACATACCCTAAGTCACTAGCATCTGTTTCTACAACTTTAGGAAGACTTGGATCAGCTAAGTGAAGACAAGGGATATCAGCTATATATCTCTTTATTTGTTGGATGACTTTTGTGTGTTCCTCTATCCAGGGAAGACTTGGATCAACTTGGTATAGTTTGAATATGGGGTTCTTTAGCCGTTTATCAACAGTTTTTGAAGGTTCTACAGGTTTTGGGGTTTGGCCTTTTATCCTAGATAGTTGTTTATCTATACTATTGAGATGAGCATTGGTAAAGTTGTTCTTGGCCATTATATTCTTGAGGTTTTGTGAATCACTAACCTGAAGCTTCTTAAAAGGACACGCATCAACAGACTCATTACCTACAAGGACTTTAATCATCCTAAGTGGTGGATATTCTGACTCTATTCTCTAACCATTGCATGTTTCCCAAACGGCTACTTTTTTTTTTTGAAAGTGACGGGGATTAAAACTTTAAAAGGGTATTCAATATTGTTTTCTGATGTATAGATTTCAAACCATTCAAAAAATAATATGTTGACTTTATTTTCTTGTATAAAATCATAAAATTGATTTTGAACAATTTTTCTCTCATTTAGAAAATGTTTAAAGAACCATGTTCTTTTTTCTAAATTATGAGATGCATAAAAATTTTGATGCAAGTATGCTTTATCTAGTTGAAATTCTTTATCTAGAACATTTAACTCATAGACTATGTTTTCTGTTATAACTGATGCGGTTGGAGAAGCAGGAGGTGAGGGAGATTTGATATCTGGTTGAGGCTCAGTGTAGGTTTGTAGTTATATTAGTACTATAATCCATATTTCTGAGAGAGGTATGAGGTATGTCAGAGATTGAATATCTTGTTGGGGTTGTATATTGCAGGTTTATAATATGTGGAAAGTTTGGGTGACGATCTCCTTGTTCTGTGTGAGGTAGGTTAATAACTCGTTGCAGATCAGGATGTTGGTATGGCTTGTATGAAAGATTTATGACAGAGGGTATCTAAGATAATATTCCTATATCTAAAGATTTTGATAAAGAAGCATAAAAAAATCTAGAGCTAAAAGTTGCTCTGTCAAAGCTAATTTTTACTCTTCCATCTTGGAACTGGGTTACTTATTTTATTTGTGTATTTGGGGCTAGTGTTTTAGGGTTTTTAGGTTTAGGTTCAATAGCACTCTCTAATATCCATTATTGGGGAACTGTTATCTGATTCCCAAGATGGCCAAGGATCTCAGGGGTACACTGTAGATACAAATGAATGCAAATGATGATATGAAACTCACTATGCCGGTCTCACGCTCTAGTCACAAGCTAGACACAAAGGTTATCGATCCAAATGCAATAAAGCTTTCGCAAAATTTCTGGGTGCAGGATCCTAATTTCTTAGGCAAGCACAAAGCATACGTTCTGCTACTTAGATTGCAGATTTAAATTAAATAAATCTTTAAAATAGAGAGAGATGACTTACAAAAACTTTATCTTTATTAATCTGAGTAAAAGGATGATACAAAAGTTCTTATCCAAAGGTTAAGGGATTATAGAAAATAAAAACTATGAAACTTTAAAACTGAGTTACAATTTTAACTTTAACCAGAAAGGAATGCTAGACACTTTCCTTCTTTATTCTATTCTTTAATTCTAAAAATTTTTCTGGCGAAGAAGAGGAATGAGACTTCTCTAAATAGAGTGGTAGGATTGTTGAAGGGTGTTGTAGAGGCATGAGAATACTGTGAGGAGGCAGAGTCCATGTGGGATGACATAGGCTATTAAATCTTGTTTGCAAATAATATTCTTTACAGCTGACCTCTATCAGAAACTTTAGAATTATTTGCTCCTACCAGGTCCTGAAAATGGAACTCACGACCCCACCCATGTGGAGAGATAGAGTAAAGTAGGATTTGTGCTGAAGCATGAGGCAAATATTTGACAAAATAGTCAAATTTTCCTGATGGTTGTCTAAGAAGATCCTAAACTCTTTGTGTAAGGGGGAGATCTGGAAAAAAAATAAATTTTTATCAGAGTACTTTTTTTTATCCCTAACTTTTGCATATATATATATATATATACGAAGGGGGAAAAACAAAATTACAAAAAAATGTTCACTCATTATTATATAAAAGGAAAAATTGCACAAATGGTTTGTAGACTTTTTAAAATTTGACATTTTGGTGGTTGAACTTTTTTTTTTGCGATTAAGTGTATGAACTCATAAAAATAGACTCAGTCAAGTGCTTTCTCCAGCAATTGGTGGTTTGACTGCTGAGTGTGCACATGTGGGGCGCACAATTTGTAAAAGAGATCGCCACCTCAACTCAAACGTGGACAAGTGATGGCTTTTGTCTGAAATGCCTTTAGTTAGCATTGTAAAAGGAAATTATGACAAACAACATGGAGAAGTTAAGAGCAAGGGAGGAAGATTACCTTAAAGCTCGTGATAGAGAATAGAAGAGAAGATGAAGAAGACAAAGACACTAAACAATAATGGAAGGAAATTATTGCCCTTGCAGTGAGATGCACCTCATAAGAACATCATGGACTCGTGCAAATCCTAGGTGAAGATTTTGGTCTTGCTTAGATCATTCATGCAACAGGACTTTCAAATGGATCAAGGAACCATTAAGTGAAAGGTCAAGTAGAAAAATTTATGGCCTTATCGAAAGCAAAAAAAAGCTAGAGATGGAAATGGAGAGAAGCAAAAATAGAGAAAAACTTCTATGGATAGTGGTATTTATGTTGCTTATGATTATACTTTTAGGATACAAATATTTAGGTTTAGAGCTGAAAGCACAAGTGATTGATGTTACTGAAATCACCTAGTGATCGAATGGGCAGTTAGAGATATGTTAGGAGTATATTTTTTATACTGGTCATTTGATTGGCATTTGTAGGTTGATGAAAAAGAAAGAAAAGCATTTTGGGAATGGCATGCCTAAGATTTTTGTGGCATGCTTATGATTGGTGTATAACTAGTGTTTAATGTGTAATGTATATCTGATTATCAACATTTCTGAAGTGCTTTTGTGGAAATTTGTGTTTTTTTTTTTCATAATTTAAGCAAAACATTTGTTTTTATGCATTATAAGTTAGAACTAAATGTGTTAACAATTATGTAGTTGTAATGCATCATGTGAAGTGCTTAAAAAAATTGGTAAAAATTTGGCGTATAATAACACCTGTTTTGGTCAATAACAGCACATGAATAACGGCACATTCAATAAGAACCTGCATTCTAAAAGCTAAACATCCATAAATAGAACTATTTTTGTTCTTTAATTACATTACCAAAAATTGCCAATAAGGCACTTATGACTATCATAAGATAGCCACAGAGTTTCAACAAGCTCAAAAAGCTTCCCCATAAAATGTTAACCAAGTTGGTACATTTTCATCGAGCTAAAAAAAAGCTCTTTGCAAAAAAAATATTAAGTTAAACAAGTTATCCTAAATCCAAAAAGTTGTATCCATTTCCAAATACTGAACATGTTGCAGTAGGTCAATTGCTTCACTTTTTCTTTGAAGTTTGGCTTGTATTTGAACTAGCCTTTGATGTCCTCTTTGATGCTTTTGCAGTGACTTTCCTTTATGCTTGTGCCTGAAAACAGGACTTAGCATTTCATATAGGGCATCCAACCTAATTAAGTTTAAAAGTTAAAATAAGTTCATTATAATACAAAAAATATTATCTACTTAACCATAATACCTGCAGTTGCTTGGTTGAGATAAAGTGTTTTCCACCTTTTTTGAAACCTTCAGGCCTACCAGTCATAAAGCTCGGTTTTGGTTCATTGCCTGACCTAAGCTTCCCACCTTGGTTTAGTACTCGTTCAACATTTGTTTGAGGCTGCAATATGTTATAATCAATCAACACCATATAGACCCCATTACTAAGTGAGTAAGAATATATTAAAGCATATACACATACATTCAGCACCTTTGAAGAAGATTTTATATCTGTATACACCCCATAACCTCTCGGGGGTTATAATGAAAATCTAAATAGTGGTGGCTTCCAAGGTCTCAAGCCACCAGGTTGTGTAACATAAGCATATGTGGAGTGCCTTTTTCTTTTGTAACATATATCCATGTCCTTTGTAGGTGATTCACCAAGTCCTGATGAACTCAGATTATCAAGTCCTAAATTTACCTAAATAAAACATAACAGTACCATTCAAAACACTTAATTAAATTGCCAACCAACAAAAGTAACTCAACTGTAATATGTTTACATGTTGTTCTTGTACAGGTTGTTCAACATGCACCGCTATGTCCTACTTTTTTTTCCACTAATAGTCTGAATTAATTGAAAAATTTGTAAATTCAATTAACATAAATGGTATTATATGCATAAAAAATAAAATAAAGCTAAATGACTAAGAAAAATCTCACTGCAATCTTTTTTATTCTTGAAGAACTAGTCTTCATATCCTTCTTTTGAGCACCAATGTCTTCAGTTCTAGCATCAACAGGTCGTCATGTTCTAGCATCAACATTACAGCCTCTAGTTGCATACTGCTCTGGTTGTTGTTCATGTGCAGCATTTTCACCTTGATTTGTGACACTTGTTCTTTGAAGTCTAACTTTAGGGCATGTTTATTTATTGTGCCCTTATTGATAACAGAGCTAACATGTCATTTCTTGCCCTTTTCTCGATATCTTGTAACCATGTTTGCCATTTTCTCCTTCTTCTTTTGTTTTATTCTTGGCAGGCCTTCCATGCATCTGTCGATCAAGAGGTGGTTGGGGTCGATTAATGCCTCTTTTCTCCCAGAATTTCTTGCTGTTCAGGCCTTCTATCATGTGCTCATATGTTGCCATGTATGTTGATTTCTTGTATAAAACATGTACAAAGTCTTTAGGATTCTTTTCGATATGGTGAATTGCACACACTGTGTGAGCACATGGGATCCCAGTCAACTCCCAACTTCTACAAGGACATGTTTGTTTCTTAAGATCAACCACATAAGTGTCCCCTTTATATCCCACTTCAAAGGCATTTTCTTCATTTCACAACATGCTACAATTCACACTTTCTACACAATTATCATACAACTTCTTCTAGATTCTTGGTCAAAAATCACAAACCATTTTTCCACTTTGCTTTATTTTCTCGCAGTCGATTCATTACCAATTTTTGTATACCCTCCAACATTGTATAAATATTCTTGTCTTTGAATTCCATAATCGTCCCATTGAAAGCTTTAATCAGATTGTTATCAATTATGTCACACTTCACCTGTATGTTAAAATAAGCCCTACACCAATGTCTTGGATGTGTATTGAACATGTCTTCAAAACTAGTTGGTGTCAGCCTTTTCATTTCCTCTATGTTAGACTTAAAGTCTGGCATGTTGTTGGACTTCGTACATTTCCAAAATTGTGACTGTGGGTCCCTATTCTTATGCTTCTTTCTCCAGTTGGCATAAAGATGCCAAACACAACACCTTTGCTCAGCTTGAGGTAGTATATTGGCCACTGCATCTAGTAAACCCTGCATATAAAATCCTTATGAATAGTTTAATAATCACAACTTTATTTTCAACATTATATAAAATCAAGTGCTTAGATATTTACCTTTTGTTGGTTTGTAATAATTGTCCAACCAGCTCCATCCTCCATATTCAAATCCTTGGCTAATAATTCTATAAACCAGTTCCAAGTCTGCCTATTCTCACAAGTTACAATAAACCAAGCCATTGGGAACATTTGGTTGTCCCCGTCTCTTCCAACAACAATCAGAATTTCACCTTTGACAGTGCCTTTCAAAAAACATCCATCCAAACCCAATATTCTTCTGCAACCTCCCAAAAAGCCTTTTTTCAAGCATTCAAAGTTGATGTAAATTTTATCAAAAAAATGAATTTGTTCAGGAATTGGTCTATAAACCTTCAAGACAGTAGTAGTTCCTGGATTTGATCTCTCAATTTCACCAAAGTAGTCCCATAATTTGCCATACTCCTCAGTCAAATCTCCTTCATGTTTGGCCATTGTAAACAACTTTGCCCTTCTTAGTTGTGACAGTGTTAAATCAACCTTCAAGTCCTCTTTCACTAAATCTTTCAAATCCACTAATTTCATGTCATTTATACACTTATACTTGTGCAAATAGTTGGCAGTAAGCCACTTTGCAGTTACCCACTTTTTTTTATTGTAACGGGACAATTATGCTATTCAAAATAAGTCTTAATCTGGTAATGGTGGGTTTTACTATCATAAGAGGCATAAACCACCCAAGGACAAGTTTATTTCCTACATCTAGCTCTTATGTCAGGGTCAGTATTCCTAGCAAACCTAATTGTTCACCTCTCTTGAATAGAATACCTTGTAATTACCTCCTTGAATTCTTTTGGACCTTTGAATGTCATGCCCAGACAAAGTGTAATTCTATCAGCATTTGGATTATAAGCAAGGAACCTACTTTTAATCCTTACAGCATGGTATGCATCTCCTTCTTTGTCTGTGCTAACAGGAGACTAATCCCCATCTGAATCAAAATCTTTATTATTGTTATCTCCCCCTTCAACAGATCTCCATTGTTCAAACCTACTTCTAGCATTTTCAGTTGTTGCAACTGCTTCTTCTTAACTATTCAGATGCTCTTCAATAACAACTCTTGCTCGAGCTTGACTTCCACTATCAGTGTTGCCTATATCAAAAGCTGATCTCTGACCAACACCAGTTGACTTTCTCAATCCTTGTTTTGCACTTAGTAGCTCTTCATCATCCAAATCTGATAAATAGTCACACTCCACAAACAGATCTGGATCTTCATCAAGAGCATCCCCATGCACATCCCTATCATAATCAGCATTCATGTGACCCTCTATAGCATTTTCACCACCTACACTTTACTCAGACTCGTATTTTTCCTGACCAGCTGCATTCTGCTCACCTACAGTTGGTTCCTCACTAGCATTTAGCTCCTCCCCTCTGAGCACCTCTTCTCTTATTTGACTAAGAACATCATCATTCAACAACTCATTGACATTAATTGCAGACACAGAACTCAATATAGCATCTACTTCTTCTGTTAAAGATGGTTGGCTGACACCAACAACATCTTCATTCTCTCTGCCTCTCAAATCATCATTTACTTCTGCATTTAATGTCTCCCTAGCCAAGACATTCGACCTCTCTTCCTCTTGTCCACAACTCTCCCTCTCTCCCAACTCTCTTTTTTCTATCAGATCACAAATGATATTTTCTTCCCTAACATTTTCCTCTTCTCATTCAGTAGCTTTATGATCTACATATAACTGGACTTTGCCCCTTTCTCTTAGTACTTCAATAAAGTTAGACAAAGACCCCTCATGCAAAAGCAGCGGGCTATGTGCTAAAGGCACATTGGGTTTCTTAAAATGTATCTTAACAATGTCTTTATTTCCTATCTTATCCTTCAGTAGACTTTTTATACCCTTCATCACAACATCATAAGAGTGAATCTTTTCGACATATACCTTAAAATGGACCTTTTTTCCTCCTACATAACTCTTTTCCATACTACTTTTCCTACTAACAAATTCACTATCATAAAAAATATCAACAATATTTGTCCTCATTCTGGAACATGAATAAAAAATTCATATTATTACATTGCTAAATATTTACAACATTGATTGAAATATGCAAACACGACACTGGTAAAATGCATGCAGCAGATTCATTTTTTTTTTGTCAATAATCAAACTAAGAGATGAAATTTTGGTTGTCAATAATCAAACTAACGTATGCATTTTTTTAGAACGTTGGATCGAGCAAATGAATAACAGAGCAACAATTGCTGACACAATGCATAAGTTGCGTACCTTTTTAATGAAGATCAAATGCATTTGCTTTTTGTAGACCACCGTGAATTTCACTCTAAATGTAGCTAAATATCCTTACTCAAGTTAAGAGATAAGTTGAAAGGTTATCTCTTCCTTTCACTCTCAATTAAATTCATTTTAATGAACCCTAATATTTAACCTATAAATGTGTAATAGCTTTTAATGAATGTATTCAGCTTCAATGAGGGTAATTGTGACTTATAACATACACTTTTAAAGGTTAAAATAGTAAATTCATTAATTTAAGCTGAGGTGGCGATCTCTTTTACAAATCGTGGGCCCCACATGTGCACACTCAGCAGTCAAACCATCAATGATCGGAGAAAACCACCTGACTGAGTCTATTTTTTTTAGTTTATACACCTGATCACAAAAAAAAAAAACAAATCCAACCACCAAAATGTCAAATTTTAAAAAGTCCACACACCATTTGTGCAATTTTTTCTATATAAAAATTGGATAATTTAGTAATTTACTGATAAAAAAATTAAATTAATTAAAATATAATTTTAATTTGATTGAAAGTCTATTTCCTATTTTAATTAGGTTAGAATCTATTTTATCTCTGATAAAAATTAAATTAACTAAAATATAATTCTAATTTAATTGAAAGTATGTTTCCTATTTTAATTAGGTTAACTTCTATCTTATCTCTAACAAAAATTCTAATTTAATTGAAAATATATTTTCTATTCTAATTAGGTTAACTTCTATTTTATATCTAATAAAAAGTAATTTAATTAAAATATAATTCTAATATAATTGAAAATATGTTCTCTATTTTTATTAATCAGGTTAACTTCTATTTTGACTCTAACAAAATTAAATTAATTAAAATGTAATTCTAATTTAATTGAAAGTATATTTCATATTCTAATTAAGTTAACTTCTATTTTAGCTCTAATAAGAAAGAAATTAATTAACATACAATTATAATTTAATTGAAAGTATGTTTCTTATTTTAATTATGTTAATTTCTATTTGATCTCTAATAAAATTAAATTAATTAAACTTTTAGTGGTAATTTTACTAAAAATATATTTTTTCTATTTTAATTAGATCCACTTATATTTTATCTGATATAAATCAAATTGGATAACATAATTTTATAAGTCTTATTATATTAAATTTAATAAGTATATAATTAAAATCAAAATTAGTAAAATTTTATGAAAATAGAAAAAATATATAATTTGTTTTAAAAGTATATATTTTTATAAATTAAAAATTAATAAATAAAAAATAGAACATATAATTTGTTTGGAAGTATATTTTATATAAGAAAGTAGTATAATTATCGTTTTTAGATATTTTTATAAAATTTAATAAAAAGTGTTAAAATTAAATTAATTAATATTTATCATTTAATTATTAGTTTAACTTAAAAAATTACATTAAATTAATTTTTGTGTAAATAAAAGTATTAATATAAAAAATATTGAAGAAATAAAATTTCATAGTCAAATAAAAAAGTTACAAAAATTGTAATAAATTATAAGTTTAATAGAGTTGTAAAATTTAGCTTGTTACATAAAGAAAATATAACTTTTATTATTTTTTAATTTTTGATTAACAAATAACTAATAATTTTTTATTATCTTATGATTAATTATGATCATAATATTATTTT
>CATIWM010297017.1:0-32010 GCA_949671775.1 Mallotus repandus
ACTACTTTCCTGTACTTTACAACTCAAAAAATCTTTTATCATGGAAAGCAAATACTTCACATTAAATGTATGCAAGTGTATGCATACTATGTATGATATGCATGATCCTAACAGGTCTTCTGTGAAGAAGAGTTATTCTTGCAGCTCAGAGTGTGAAAATGAGGTGCTTTGTCAATAACTTGCAGATTTGAGCCTTGAATGCTTCAAAGTTGGTACTTCTAATGCTAAAGCTTCTGATGTAGTTCCTCTAACAAAAAACGAACCGAATGATGAAGTCCATTTTTTGATGATTGCTATATGGATGAACTATTGTCTGTTGCTTGTAGTTCACTTCTTTTTGCCTCCAAACTACTCCAAGAGCTACATTCTGCCCCCTACTTCCTGACATTTTCCTTTATGCCCATCATTAATCTTACTCTTAATAGAAGCTGGAAAAAGTGGAATTTATAGCTTTGAAGAATTCTTGAGCAGAATATGAGGCTTGATGTTACCGCCATGATTGAGGATAACTATAAGGTATGGGTTGACTTGATTTTACAATCAAAATCACAAAGGGGCGTCTAAAAGCGAAAATAAAACTAAAATAATGATCTCATAGCTCTGATTTTTATCCTTCATTATGTTTTGTGTTTTCATTCAGATACTTATGCAATATGATAAAGACGAATATGCGATATTTGAACAATAAACTCAAATTCAACTTTATTCATTCACTAGGGCAAATATGAGAACATTCATTACATCACATGATACAACTCTTGTTATTAGTCAGGACTTTTGAAATTTTCTCACATAATATTTTTCTCTCATTTTTTACCTGGCTAACCCTTTCATTCATTGTTTTATTTTCCTTTATTTTTCACTTCTCATATTCTCTCAAATTTTTTCTCTCCTTAAAAGTTATACCATGTGATACATGAATGTTCTTTAAATTTTCATTTATGCCCATGTTGAATGAATCTAATTGAAATTGAATTTATGTCAAACATGCATATTTAATCAATATCATAATGTGCCGTATCATCAAGATGCACACCACACAAGTAAGCACGATCAAAATTCATATCATTAATCAAAAAAGTAAAAGTTCTAAAGAAACTAAAATGTTATTAAAAGAAAACACAAAAAATTTAATTTCTATTCTAAATGCTAGGGATGCTAAGTCTTAAGGTGGTTGTTCTTTAGGTGGCTGATGTAGTAACTATTCTCGGCGACCATGGTTCACTTCTAAATTATCAATCTGCACAGTATATCCTTCCTTGTCCTCCTCTTCAAATTCATCTCCCCATCCAGTAGGCACTATTGTTTCAAGGGGTATGTCATTAGAAGATGGCTTAGTGTAAAACACTTTGTAATCAAACTTGGCTGAGGGTTGTCCTAACAAATCTTTAACTCCTTGTTGTGGCTGCTTAGAAGCCTCGAATATCTCACTATTCTCACCTGTTGGCTTACTACCATCTCCAAATTCCTCACCCCATCCTCCAGGTGTGATTAATTCAATAGGAATATCATAAGAAGGTGGCTTGGAGTAGAATACTTTATAATTGAATTTACCAGAAGGTTGGCCCAATAAATCTTCAACTCCTCTCCGGGATTATTTGGGGCATCAGGAGTATTCTCATTGGTTTTAAGGTCTAGGTCCTCAAATGAGCTTAATACTTCTTCCTCACTAACTCCTAAATTAATCATCATGGTAGTTGGGGGTGGAACATTTTGGTAGTTTGGGAAAGAATTATTTTTGGTGCTCGGGTTTTCAGGGTCTGTGATTTTTCCAGAGTCCATGAGATTTTGGATTTCATGTTTAAGACGCATACAAGAGTCAGTAGAATTGCCAAGACCTTGGTGAAACTTACAGTAACTGTTTGGGTTATAGCCTGGGAGATTTGGGTTTGGTGGTTTAGAGATAGTTAAGGGTCTAAGGAGGCCTTTTTGGATCAAACGGTCTAGGATTTTAGATAAAGGTCGGTTGAAATTCGAGAATCTCCTGGGTTGTTGAACAGTATGGACTTCCACAGCCCGACTGGTATTTCCTTGCTATGTGCCCCCAGTTGGGTAGCTTCTTATCCCAGTGCTTTTAGCAGTCTTCCTTTTCTCACTTTCAATCTCCTCAGCTTGCAACCCATCGTCATAAAGGTCTACAAATGTCTTGGGGTTCATCATTTGCAACCTCTCAACCAAATTAGGTGACACATTTCGAACAATCATCCTAACTTGATCCTTTTCCCCTAGCTTATTTTTCATTAATCCTGCCATGTTCACGAATCTAGTCAGAAAATCAGAAAATGATTCATTGGGCTTCTGCTTAGTCAATTCCAAACCTCTGATAGACACCTCAAGCCCGGTATTATGATCATACTGTTTCAGAAAAGTAGTACACAATTCTATCCAGTTAGCTCGGATAGACTTCTCTAACCCATGATACCAATTAACAGCCATAACCTCTAAGGATATTTTAAACAGCTTGGTAATTATGCATAAAGGAGCCTTTGTGGTGCTCATAGTAGTTGTATGTTGACTAAGATGGATCCTTGGGTCTCCAGTACCATCAAACTTTTGCAGTTGTGGCATCTTGAACTTATCAGGCAACTTATCTTCCTCAAATTGCATCATATCATCATAATCAAATGAGTATCCCATACCTTGTCCTCTCATCAATTCTTCCATTTTAGACATCTTCTAAGTTAGTGCTTTCATCTGCTTGGATTCTAACTCTTAAACTTGCTCAAGTGACTCCCTTTTTTCTTTCTCAATCATGTAGTTCTCAACATCGTCCAATTTCACTTCAGCATTTAGTGCATTCCTAGCAGCATTCATTGGTTGCCCCCAAGTATTATCGAGTGGTGCATCTATAACTAGTGTATTAGCAACAACAGCGAGTGTAGGTGCAGCAACAGGTGGTGGCATTAATCCAGCCAGGGCTTCTCTTAGTTCATCTTGCATCATTGCTCTCATATCATTCATCAATGCTCCTTTCGTGTCCTCTAGGGTCCAATTTCCTTGTTCCATTTCTTTGGTCTGTGTGATTGGTGTTGGTGTAGCTTCCAAGTAAGGCAGGTTTAATCACGGTGACAAATTAATTGCTAAAAGTCTTAATGAGCTAGGATTAACTTATAATCACGAGAGTAGGTTAGATTTTAATCCTTGCATACTTAATTGAACTTGAGAGAGTCTTTAGGTAATTTAGAGCAATTACCCTTAACTGAATTTAAAAGATTATTTATTTTATAATTTGTTCAAGATTAGAATGGAACAGTGAAACTAAACCTAGATTTTAAGCATTAAATATATTATTTCAGTTTAGTTTATTTAGTTGTTATTTAATTTTACAATTACTCAAATTCTTTTACTCGGTTTGCTAGCTAAGTTATAGGTAAAAATAATTGGTAGTCAACATACAGTCTTCGTGGGAACAATATCTTATGTGCTAGAATCACGACTCGTGCACTTGCGAATTTTGAGAGCAACAGTCGCTTTTTGAAAAATTGAGTTTTTAGAGATTGCAAAATGATTTTCTAAAAACCAATGGGTCAAACTGTTAGCACATGGTTTGGCCCAGCCCAAAAGCAGAGGCTAGATGATGAAAAGTCCAAAAAAGCAACCCAACAATGCAAGAGCCCAATCTCCTTTACTTCTAATGAGCTAGAAGCCCATAAGAGTCCATATGATCTCACTGGGGTGACGCCTTAGTCACTAAGGTGATGCCTCATCGATGAGATGGTGCCTTAATGACCTAGATTATTTTTTCAAAAATTAGAATGTTAGCATATATCTCACCAATGATAGAAGTTACAACCACGATCTTCTAAGAATAGAAAAATCATGGTAAGGCACATAGAGGATGGAGGAAGTAATTGAGAGAAGAATAATAAAAGGAAAACATCAATATTGAATAGGAAGATATTTTTGAAAAATAGGTGAGCAAACAAAGAGTGGAAAGGACTTTTTGAGATTCTGAAAACTGGAGAGAGGGAAAAATAATAGAGAACTCTAAAAAAGAGAGGAAAATAAGAAGAGGAAATCAATAATAAATAAAGCAATGGAGAATGAAGGAGGAATTGAAGAAAGCTAAATTACGAAGGAGGGAGTAAAGGCTATCAGAGATTGTTGGTCTATCAAGATAAAAAAAAATTCTTAGCTTTGCAATATCTATAGAACTACTATACATTCTTGAATACTTATAAGGACCAAAGAAAAGGAGCCATTATTGAGCTAAAATGGTAATGTCACGACCCAAACTGAAGGTTCGTGACCGGCACTAGGGATTGGGGATACATAAGGTAACCGAATCCCGTAGCAAGCATTAAAAAATTTTCGCGGAAATAAACCAATACATTTAACAATAAATTAATAAATGCACAATATTAATAGCATAATACAATAATCTTTAAATACAATATTTAAAAGTCAAGTACAAACAGAGTACCAATAATACAAATTTGAAATTTAACTACTGCGGTGTCTAGAATTTAGTTACACAGTACACAATTTAAATTAACATACACAATGCAGCCGATGAAGAATGAACTCGGCACAAAGTAGAGGTACTAGAAAACTGACTGCGAGGTCTTGAAAAAAAATAAGTTGAGGGGGATCAAACCGCACTAAATGAATCAATTTTATAAAATGCATGCGGGTTTTAAAATCATTTATTAAAACCCTTTTCAAAACAATATAGAATAAAATAATTATAATTATTAAAATCATTTACTTTTCTTGATAATATTTATATGAAGTCTCTTTAAAAAATTTTAAATCAATTTAATATGAAATTCTCGTATAAATATTTAAAATATTTATTTTGGTGGAAAACTGGTAGAACCCTAAACCATTATTCTAATAGCCTTTCGGCTCTCTTAATCCAAGTGACTGTCGTCCCTAGAGCAAAGTATCAACCGAGTTACTGCCACAGTCATTTCACTTATTCCATATTGGATGTCCCGAGAGCAATGTATCAACCGAGTTACATCCCTTTTTCATTTTATTTACCGGCCCGAGAGCAATGCATCAACCGAGCTCTAATCATATACATATATATCATATACTAAATTATTACCCATGTGCATGTGGTCCTAGTGATACCCACTAGGTATCACGTTCTACCAATATCTCCAAATCAATTGGAAATTATAAATATTTAAATCAAATAAATAAATAATTCATTAAATAATGAATAAATAAGCAATTAAATCAATAAATAAATCATATCAAATAATTATCTTTTTAAGCATGCTTTATTCTTTATTGCTAGAAAATATATTAAAATCACACAATACACATTCTATAAAATTAACTCACAGGTTGAGCATGTCGGTTGACGCGTTCTTTACTGCCCTTTTGCTATAGCACGAGCCCCGGAATTCTCTAAAATAAATAATATTTATTTAAAATATGCTCGTAAAATAAAATAAATTAATTAATGAAATTTCTCCAAAATTAATAAAATCATGGAACAAAGGAACTGACTTGATCTAAGACACGACTCATTTAAAACTAGAATTGTGACACAGGCCGATGTCACACTTTACGAGAAATCTATCAAAAATTCAGCAGAGTCTCCCCTATAAAATGGACAACCCTCTAGTAAAAGTAGAGTCTACCCTGCACGAAAACATACTTCGAATATACACTTCACGGAACCACACTCGGGTCGGACTTCCAAACTATACATAATTTTGACGGAGTTCCAAATTCACAACAATCAATAAAATAATATAATTTTTCAAAAATCATAAAATCTCATTTAAATACCACAATTTAATTTATTTCAAAAATAAAATATAAAATATATTTATTTCCAAACAAATAGTAAAATTCAAGCATATATTTAATTTTTTGTTAATAAACATATATAATTCAAATCTTACAATTAGATTAACATTTATTGCAAATAATCATTTAAATTACTTAAATACATTATAAAATTGGCAAATAACTCATTTAGGCTTAAAATAATAAATAATCTTATTATTCATATATATTTCCGAAAATTACTAATAATTTGTTAAAAATAAGAAATAATTCATAAAATTTATTTTTATACTATTTATAACTCAAATCTTGTCTAAAACATATTAATCAACAATAATTTCAACTAAAATATAAAATTCAATAATTTTTCCAAAAATTCACATTTCTCATAAACTTTCAAAAATTTATAATAAAAAATATATACATAATTTTAATAAACTTTCTTCATGAAACTTGCCCAAAATAATTAGTGGAATTTATTATAAATATATTCATCCCAAGACCAGAATGGTACCGGAACAGTAACTCTGATCACCGGAATACTTCAAATTTCAAAATAATTTCAAAAAAATAAATAAAAATCATCAATAGGTAGCTCATAACCTCTACATCAATTAATACTAAAGCACCAACACCTAATAAATCATTTACAAGCTTAAACCAACAATTTAGTCCAAGAACACATAATCTAAAAATCAAATTTTGAGAGGCTTACCGGAGTTAATTCCTTAAACAAATTAAGGAATCGAGAAGCTCAGAGGATGAGGAAGCTTTTGAGCCCAAGTTGGTCGGTTGGGGATGCCAGAAAAGTCACCGACCAAGAGGGAACAAAAACCAGCCGAACCGAACCGAGAGAAGAGACAGCTGCTGCTGGACGGCGACGAGGGAAGGCTGGTGGCGACGGTGTGATGACGTGCAGTGGCTGGCTATAGCGGCGATGCATCGGTGGCATGATGGTGGCCGGAAATGGCGGAAGGAAAAGAAAGAAAGAAAGAAAGAAGAGGAAGAAGAAGAAGAAAAGGAAAAAGAAAGAAAGAAATTTTAAAGTTGCATATTTTTTTAATAATAATAATAATAATAAAATATTACTTTACCACCAATCTCTATACATATATACAAATAATATACTCAATAAAATGCAAAATAATACTTAATTAACAATTTATTAAAATAAAATTTATACTCTTTTATAAAATAATAATTAAAATAATTCTCATCACCAAATATTCAAATTTAATTTCACAAAATAATTATCTCAATATTAATAAAATATTTATTAACACTGCAAGTCTCAAAATAATATATTTTATAATTTTTAAAATAAATTTGGGTGTTTACAAGTAAGGTTTCCTAATTTTTTTCTTTGTTCATTTCCATATTTTAAAATAAACCATTACATGATCTTCAAACAAATGAGCGTTTTGTGAGACTGAGTTGATGTGATTTTGTATTGGAGTTTATACTTTACTTGTAATAAATGTAAATATTATTTTATTAGTATTTATTAAACCATGTTTTCATAGTAGAGTATACACTAAGGTGATGCCTCATCGATGAGGTGGCATCTTAGTATACAAAGACATTTTCATTTTGCTTGTAACACCCCTTTCAAGATAGAACTAAACAACTTAAGACTGATCAAGCCTCAAGAATAAGCATTATTAACCTATTATCGACTTTTAACACTCTATAAAAGGCTTTAAGTACAAAACACACACATACACACACCATACTTACCAATCTATACATGGTAGTCTATTCTAAAGTCAAACAACACAAAAAAGTTATAATGTTGGCTCAACCTTGGCTCTAAATGTGGAAGAGTGCAAAAATGATGTCCAACCAAGTTAAAGATTCACTCATAAACATGTGCTCTAAAAAAATATGACAACACTAAAGGATGAGTATAAACACTCAATGAGTAAATTAAGAATTAACAATGGGGAACATGTATTTCATAGATAAGATAATACATTCATACATATCAAATTTCAAATAGCTCAACTTATTTCCATTTCAATACACAAAACTTGATAAAAATCACTTATGACAAATCACATAGCTTTCAAAGTAACTTACATTTCTATGAATAGCCATTATTAAAGTCATGGAGCTTTAGTTACAAACTCAAGTTATAATAAATCATCTCAAGCTCTTTAGTGCTAACCCATCTAATATATTAGTCCTCTAAGAGCATCAAACACACTCAGGTGGTAACCGATCCAATATGTTACTAACCCTAAGCATTCACAACTCATACACATGTGCAGTGCTATGCCCAAAGGGTAAACCACCCAATTACACACCCTAAAAGCATTAGTGTAATCAAGCACTATTCTAAAGACAGTCAATCCATTAACAATAGTTTCATCATCTCATATATCAATCATAACACGAGCATAAACCATTTTCATGTAGCAATATATATATATTTACATACCTTTCATTTATTAACCTTTATCAAAATATAATACATGTTCCTGTTATTTATTAACAAAATAAGATTCATGGAAGCATCTGTAAAATAGAATAAGAACTATTTATAACCTCTAAATATTAAACCAAGTTTTAGAGAAACATCTATATATATATATATATATATATATATATATCCAGTATAAGGTTTCAATCATAGCATTATTAATTAGTGCTCTATTCACCTGGACAAGCCAAAATCCCAAAATAAAATTCTACACACAAAAATAAGAAGGCTATTGAAAAGCACAATACACTCGAGCCTCCCCGGTTTGATCTCTTCGTGGTATCACAATTTATTATACCATCTCTTATTATCAAGCATAGGAGTCTTAAAACCAAAGATAATTTCTAAACATGGGGATGATTATGAAATGCTTATATGATGGTATCTGATGCAAATCACTCAAATTACATAAATTTCATGATTTTATCTACTGCAACAGCTTTAATGTTTGAATTAATTGACTGCCTTAATGACTAAATTTTGACAATTAAATTTACTAGTATATGACCAACATAATGAAGTATTATCATACCAAAAACTAGGTCAAATTATTAGGTTTAAGAGCCTTAAAAACCTAAATTCAAAACCTGATTCTGTAGAACTTGCCTACTGCAATAGTCTTAGAAATCTATTTAATTGTCAGAAAAAATGACAGTTTGTCATGAAAATGTACCACACATTAAACAATATATAAAAGTATTTTCAAACCAAAAATGAGATTAAAATGTCAGGGTTAAGGATTTGAAAATGCTAAAAAATAGAATCAACTCTACATGTTACAAACAAAGTTTGCATTGACACCAACAACTTTAATTCAAGAGTTTTTATTTTCAAACAATTATTTTCTCAATATTTTGATATTTTATATTCAAAATACAATAAAATTTATAGAAATAAAATATTTAAATATTAAATTACTCCCTATTTTCAAGTTTCCATTAATCATGTCCAATTTTACACCTATAAATGCAAAATTCTTAAAATCAGCTTTATATATTGTTCTTCTCTACTTAAAACAAACTATTTATTCAAATAGACTTGTGTGATAATTGAAATCAATGGTTTTACTATAAATACAATCATAGAATCATATGTTTGTGCTTAATTATTAAAAATAGAGACAAGTGCTCTTAGTTACCTTGTTCTTTCAAATATGATTATTATTCAGTTGAATTTAAAATAACCTACTTCTCGTCTTTCCAAATTTCAGGCTTCAGTAAGGAAATAGTAAGATGATTCAAGGTTTATCAAATTTTATTTGAGATGGGTGTTATGTTTTCATTGATATTTGGGATTGAAAAGTTGGGAATTAGGTTTATGTTACTCTTTGTCTCCTCTTCTTTGTCTTATATGTTTTTTTTCCTCTTTTTGTGTAAAGATTGTCACTTTTTTTTATTTTAGCAATCGTAACATATGCTATAGTAAATAGCATTTTAACTTAAATAATTAATAGAAATTCCCTCATTAACCCTCTTTTATATTTATGTAATACTTATTCCCACCCCTCTAGTTAATTCAATTAATATTTATAAATCAAGATACTATGGATACGAAAATGTAATGCATATATGTTATGGGATGCAAATCTTACAAATTCTTTCCCTCCTAAAAAACTTTTGTCCCCAAAATTTACATATCTATGACTTCATTTAAGTGAGATATTGATCTCTCATGCCCTCCTCATGGTCTCATGTGGCCTCCTTCCTTGTGATTTCTACACAACACCTTGACTAGAGGAATTACCTTATGCCTCAAAATTTTTTCTTCCCTTGTAAGGATGGCAATGGGTTCTTCCTCATAAGTTAAGTCATCCTTCAATTCTATTAGTTGTACTTACAAAATGTGAGATTGATCACTTTGATACTTCTTTAACATAGAAACATAAAAAAAATCATGAATTTACGATAGTTCTGACAATAATGCCAATTTATATGCTACTGGTTGAACTCTTTCTACAATTTTACATAGGCAAATAAATCTTGGACTCCATTTTCCATATTTCCCTTACATGGAGAAATTTTAATAAACATCGTGCGCCCAACTCCATATTTTATGTCTTTTCATTTAAGATCTGTATAGCTCTTTTGTCTGTCTTGTGCAGTTTTCAACATGCTCTTGATAATTTCTATCTTCTCCATGGTCATTTAACAATTTTTGGACAAACAAGCTTTATTTCTCCTACTTCATTCTAACATACAAGAGTTTTACATTTTTTACTATACAATGATTCATATGGAGTCATACCTAAGTTGGAGTGGAAACTATCATTATAAGTAAACTCCATTAATGGTACATATTTATCCCAATACTGGCCAAAATTTTAGAGTGGCTAATAGTGTTGTATAACTATTATGTGCTAATTCTACATTCAAAGCACGGACATCAAGAAGTAATGGAAGCATAAATGTTCTGATATAGGATAGAGTACCAAAGGATTTACGACTGAGACCATTCATTACTACATTACCCTTGCTTAAGTGGTATTCAAATGCAAGGCTATAGTCCTTGAGTAACTCTATCCATATCTACAACCTGAGATTTAATTCCTTTTGACTAAGGATGCATTTCAGACTTTAATGGTCTGTAAAAACTGACATGTCACCTCATACAAATAACGCCTCCAAATTTTTAAGGCAAACACAACTATTGCAATCTTTAAGTCATGTGTAGGGTAGTTAAGTTAATGAGGGAATAATGACCTTGAAGCATAGGCAATCATTTTACCTCATTGCATAAGTACACACCCCAAACCATTTCTAGATGCATCATTATACACAACAAACTCACAACCTTCCTCTAAAAGTTTTAAAACTGGAGCTGTGATCAAACACGCCATCAATATATCAAAACTTTCTTAACATTCGTCAGTCCACATAAATGGCACATTTTTATAGAGCAGCCTAGTTAATAGAAAGGCAATAATGGAGAAATCCTGCATAAATCGTCTATAATATCCTGCCAAGCTAAGAAAACTCCCTACTTCAAGTATAGTTTTAGCGATTTCCATTGTACTATTGCTTCTATATTTGTAATATCAATAAATACTCCTTTAGCTAAGATAACATGCCCTAGAAAAAATACCCGATTAAGCCAAAACTCACATTTATTGAATTTAGCATCTAATTTATTTTCCTTTACAGTCTGCAACACCTGCCTTAGATGTTCAACATGTTGACTCTTGGAATAAATCAAGATATCATCTATGAAAATAATAATAAATTGATTTAAAAGGTGTTTGAGTATCCTCTGCATGAAATCCATAAATGTTATTGGTGTATTGGTTAAACCAAATGGCATTACCAAAAACTCATAATGGCTATATTGGTTCTTAAAAGTTATTTTAGGTACATCTGCTTCTTTGATCATTAGTTGTGATACCCAGCCTTAAGTCTATTTTGGGAAACACCCTTACACTTTGTAATTGATCAAATAAATAACCTATATGGGGTAATGGGTATTTATTATGTATTGTCACTTTGTTCAATTGTCGATAACCAATACACAATCGCATTGTACTATCCTTCTTCTTTATAAATAACACTAGTGATCCTCATAGTGATACACTAAGTCAGATGTAGCCTTTGTAAAGCAATTATTATAATTGTAACTTCAACTCCTTTAGTTCAGCTAGGGCCATCTATATGGTGTTTATGGAATAGGAACTGTCACAGGTTGCAAATCAATGGAAAACTTAATTTCTTAATTAGGGGGCAATCCTAAAAGCTCTTCTAGAAACACATCAATGAATTCTTTTACAACTAGAATATTATATGGCTTCAACTCTCCTTTTTCAATATCAATTACATATGCAAGATAAGCTTGACATCCTCTCTTAATCAACTTTCAAGCTATAGTAACTAAGATGATGCAAGTAGGCAATGCACAACACTTTCCTTTAAAAGTTGTTGTGCCTTGGGTGGATTAAATACTATAAACTTTCTATAATGGTCCATTATGGCTTGATAGGAGGATAGAGCATCCATGCTTAAAATAATATCAAACACTTCAAATGTATTGGTACTAGTTTTGGATTTGGCATCCCCTTCCCCATTTTCAACTTGTACCCATCATACACAACATCACACTTAATAGTTTCCCCAACTAGTATATCCATAACAATACTCTCACTCATCCTAATAGGTTATTTCTCATTATTTATGAAAAATGAAGATGAAATGAATGAATGTTTAGAGCTAGTATCAATTAAACAATATGCATCTCTACAAAAAAAATAGATAATATACTAGGGATCACCTCAAAAAAAGAAACAACCTCTTGTTGAGTAATAGTATACCATACACTTTGGGCTAAGCTGTGAGTTTACTGTTTTGTGCTTCCTTACTTATTTTCTTAGTTTAGGTAGCACCACTAGCTTTACTGGCACTAACCCATGCACCTTTACTAGTTGCTCTTCCTTAGATGGCGTTTGGATCGTACTTCGGAATCGGAATCGGAATAAGAGAGAATGAAAATTTGAAGAAGGTGTTTGATTTCACTAGGAAATGACAATGAGAATGAAAATCAAATATCATTTAACAACTAAAATTTCTTTGATAAAAAAATATTTTCTAATTATTTTTTAATATATAAAAAATTAACATTATAATTATTTTTATATATTAAAATTAAAATTATGCATTATAAAATATTTTTATAAAAATATTATTATTATTATTATAAAAAATTATAAAAATTATTTAATTGATAAATATTTTTATTCAAATATTTAATGTATATTTTTATTAATTTATATATTTTATTTATAAATTTAAAAAAATAAATGTTAATAGTTAAATATTTGACCAATTTATAATTGATTTGACTTAATTCAAAGGAATCAAAAGTCAGTCTATAAAAAATAGAAGGGAATGGTGATTCTCATTGATGGGGGAATCACATTCACATGCCCTTATTAATTTTAGCCAAACAAACACTAAGAATCAGAATCATTCATTCTGATTTTGATTTTCACACTTAATTTTTTTCAAACAAACGCACCTTTAAAGGAAAAGAGAAAAAAAAATTTCTCGAGTCCTTATTACATCCCATCATCAAATATTTATATTTGTAATATATATAATATATGTACTATCTTTTTATTAATATGTACTATCTTTTGATTATATGTACTATCTTCTTATGTGTGACATATTTTATTAATATCAACTATATGAATTCAAAAACTTTTATTAATATTGGTGAGAAAATTATGAAGCTAATAGAATTCTTTCACTAGTAGTTTAAAAAATAAAAAGTGTAGATATATAAAGAGTAGTAATCGAATTTTTACATTTTTTTTATTTTTTTAATAAAAAAGTTGAATCACTTGATTGATAAGAAGTAAAAATATATTTTAGAATTTATAAAATTTAATTGTAGAATAATTTAACTAACTTTGATTATATATATGCAGAAAAATTGTTATATAATTGTAACAAAATTATTATTATTATTATTATTATTATTATTATTATATAATCGTTTAAAATTTATCAGCTAATAATTAAAACATATGAAACAGGTTGGGGATAGAGGCAATTGAGAAAATCCCACATTGACATCAAATACCACCTCTAGCACCCTTGTAAGTTGAACCTTAAGTAGATCCCTCAAATGGTATCACATTTGGATAGTCTCATCTCATATGACTCAAACCACTACACCCATAACAAGTCAAAGGTCATTTCTTATATTCCCCTTCATAAATTCTACCACAAGATGAATAATAAGTAGTACTAGCACTTTGTACACCTGTTAGACCACTAATTCATTGTCTAATTGAGCTTTGGTTAGTCTGGGGCTGGGTAAGTTGAAATCTAGTTCTAGCTGTATAGCTTCTGCCTTTACTACTAACTGTCTCTAATCTCATTTAAGATGAACTCCACCCCTTAGTGAAGAATTTTTGTCTTCTACTCCACGTTGAAGTCCTTGACTTCTTTTCTAATTTTATTTCCTACTGCAATCTTTCTTTCTCTATAGCGTTTTTTAACTCAACCCCTAAATTTTGTTCCTTTATACAAGGATAAGCCATCTCGAATCTCCACTTTCAACCCTTTCTTAAATCTTCTATAATTTTGCTCCTTTTTAGGATAGATATCTATAGCAAACTTATACAATTCTTCAAATTTGTCCATATATTCTCTAACTATAGAACTAGTCAAGTGGATGAAGGCATCTTCTTTGTTGCTTTTATAAGTCTCTATCAAATATTCTCTACAAAATTCTAATTTAAAGAGCTCCCACGTCAAGGTTGCACCATGCATATTTCTAACTCTTATAAACCGCGTGCCTGCTGCCTCATGAAGTAGGCAATAGACATTGGTCACTTTCAAAGCATCAGTAAGTTCAACAGTACTGAAAACCTTATCTGTGGCCTTCAACCATTTATCAGCTTCCCCCGAGTCTAGTATACCAAGGAAATTATAAGCTCCACATTTATTTGCAAATTATATTAGTTCTTCAAGTTTTTTATGATGTTCCTTTGCTACAAGAGTTGCTATTACCATTTCAGCTATAATACAAGGGTCAATCTGCACCACAAGATGCTAAGGAGGACAATTCCTATTTAGTCAACTAACATCCTGAAGCTTAACAAGTTTCATACCTCAGCCTTAACCTTGACCAAACCCATGGCCTCCACCTCAACCTCTACCCTTACCACCTTCCACATGTGGTAGCATTATCCTTCAACAGAAAATTAAACAAATCAAGTCTAGGACTGTGCATAAAACACGTGTTTATAGAATCTAGAACCTCGCTCTAATACCAAAACTTTAACACCCCTTTCAAGATGGAACTAAACACTATAAGATTGATCAAACCTAAAGAATAAACATTATCAATCTATTCTCAACTTCAACACTCTGTAAAATGCTTTAAGTATCAAACACACACACACAAACATATATGGATATATCCATATTCACTAATCTACACATGCTAGTCTATTTTAAAAGTCAAACAACATAAGAAAGCTATAATATTGGCTCTACCTTAGCTCTAAACATGGAAGAGTGCAAAAATAATGTCGAATCAAGCTCAAGGTTCAATCTTAAGCAGCTGCTTTGAAAAAATATAACAACACTAAAGGATGAGTAGAAATACTCAGTGAATAAATTAAGAATTAATAATGTGGAACATGTTTTTCATTGATAAGATAATACATTCATGTATATCAAATTTCAAATAGCTCAAGTTATTTCAATTTCAATACACAAGACTTGATAAAAAATCACATATGACAAATCATAAACCTTTCAAGGTAACTTACATTTCTATGAATAGCCATTATTAATAGGAGCTTTAGTTACTCTCTTAAGTTATAATTGGTCATCTCAATATATTACTCCCCTAAGTGTTCATAAATCATACACATGTGTAGAGCTGCCCCCAAAGGGTAAACCACCTTATTACACGCCTTAACAGCATTAGTGTAATTAAATGTTATCCTAAAGATAGTTAATCCATCAATAATAGTTCTATCATCTCATATATCAATCATAATATAGGAGTGTACCATTTTCATTTAGTAATATACATATATACATATTTTTTTATGTATCAACCTTTATCAAAATACAATGCATGTTCTCATCATTTATTAACAAAATAGCATTCATAGTAGCATTGAAAAAATAAAATAAGAACTATTTATAATAACTAGATCATCTTCAAATATTAAACCAAGTAATATAGAAATATGTATATTTATATGTATATATGTAGTATGAGGTTGCAATTATAGTGTTGTTAATTAGTAATCTACTCACCTAGACAAGCCAAAATCCCAAGATCAAATCCTACACACCAAAGTAAGAAAGCTCATAAAAAGCACTATAAACTCGTGCTTTCCTAGTTTGATCTCTCCGCAGTATCATGTCTTATTCCACCATCTCCTATTATCAAGCATAGGAGTCTCAAAACTAAAGACAATTCCTAAATATGGGGATGATTATGAAATGCTTATGCAATGGTATGTGATGTAAATCACTCATATCACACAAATTTCATGATTCAGTCTAATGTTTGAATTAATTGACTACCTTAATAACTGAATTTTGACAAGAAAATCCATATGAAAAATATATTGAAGTATTTTCACACAAAAAACAGGGCCAAATTACCAGGTTTAAGGGCCTTAAACACTTAAATTTTAGAACATGATTCTGTAAAATTTATCTATTGCAATGGTCATAAAAATTAGTTTAATTATAAGACCTAACAAACACAATTTGTCATAAAAATTTGTGACATGATAAAAAGCACATAAAAGTATTTCTGTACCAAAAATGAGATTAAAATGTCAGGTTAAGGGTTTGAAAGTGCTAAAAAATAGAATCAGGTCTACATGTTATAAACAGAGTTTGCATTAACACCAACTTTAATTCAAGAGTTTTAATTTCCAAACAAATCTTTTCTCAATGTTTTGATTGTTTTGATAATTTTGATAATTTACATCCAAAATACAAGAAAAATTATAGAAATAAAACATGTAAATATTATATTACTCTTTATTTTCAAGTTTTCATTAATCATGTCCAATTTTACACCTATAAATACGAAAATTTTAAAATTAGCTTTATGTATTATTCTTCTCTACTTAAAATAAACAATTTATTCAAATACACTTATGTGATACTTGAAATCAAGGTTTTAACTATGCCCCTGTATGCCTAGCCTGATAGTCAGGCTGTTGAGGGGCACTATCATAGGTCTCGGGTTTGAGACCCACCTCCCCCCTTTTGGTCAAAAAAATCAAGAGTTTAACTATAAACACAATCATACAATCACATGCATCTGCTTAATTATCAACAACTACAGATAAATGCTCTTACTTACCTTGTTCTTTCAAATAGTAGTATTATTGAATTGAATTTAAAATGCCTCAATTTTGTCTCCCCCAATTTCAGGCTTCAATTAGCAATATGATGATTCAAGGTTTATGAAAGTTAATTTTAGATGGGTGTTGTGTTTTTTATTGAGATTTGGGATAGAAAAGTTGGGAATTAGGTTTAGGTTCCTCTTCCTCTCGCTTTCTTTGTCTTTTACGTTTTTTTCTCTTTTAATGTAAAGATTGTCCCCCTTTTTTTTCCAACAATTATAACATATTGATGGGTGAAATCTGCAAGTGCACAGAATCATACAAGTTAAAAAGATATCATTACCACATGGATAGTGTTAATTATAGAGCTACTCTTAATATTTTGCTTGCCAAGACTACCGATAATTTCAATGAGAAAAACAAGCAAATTAAATCTAAAACAATATAAGAGTTTGTAAAGAAATCTATATAATTAAAGATGCTAAGGTTTAAATTCCCTAGATCCTAAAGATAATAAACTCTTGATTATTATGGTTAACATTTCATTTCCAAAGCATCTTTAATATTGCGATGTCTCTCTCAAGCACACCCACAATTAATCAATTATGATAATTAAATTATTATCTAGCTCTCCCTAGCACAACCAATTAATCATAACCAATTTATTCAAGCAATCTTCTATGGCATATTAATATTGAAATGTCTCTCGACCAAGTCATTTAAATTATGGAAAAGTACAAAAAAATACCCTGTGGTTTGAACGCTAATCGACTTTCACACTATGGTTTGAACCCTAACAAACTAGTACCCTAAGTTTCATTCCATAAGCAACTCACAGCAAATCAGCCGATGTTGTTAACGAAGTTGACGTGGCAAAGGGTATTTTTGTTTCATAACATAATATTTATTTAATTCATCTCCACATCAGCATCTTTTCAAACTCTTTTTTAGAAAAAGAAAAAACAAAGAAAATGTTGCTCTTAAATAGGGCAGTGACTTGAGCAACAGATGCAGCATCATGGCACCAACAATGAAGTAGAGAAATAGTAGCAAGGATGACGATTACCGAAAAACTACATTTAGCGCCGACATTTCCAGCTAACACTGAAACTTCTGGCAGAGCAGCGCAAAACCCCCATCACCACCTAGATCTCAAGCCTCGTAGGAACCCAACTCAGTTAAAGAAAGCAGTTGCTCAAACTTCGGTTCGAAGAAGTAGAAAAAGGAGCCGGAGCAGTGCCAGGACCCAACCCAACACTCCTTTCTTCTTCTTCCCTTCTAATTCCATAGTTTTATTCTGTTATGTTTTTTTTAATCACAGCAAGCACTTTAAAGAAATGCAAGAACTCACTAATATCAATAACTGTAGTTTTTGTTGGTTTTAATTTTTGGTATGTGTAACAAACACCAAAAATGAAATCTCAACCCAAAAAGAAACTTATGTTGATAATGGTATTAGTGAGTCTAAATTCACCAGACAACTCTACTCTCCTCAGTGCTATGATAACTACCCCAACATCGTTGATCTTTACTTCAATCTTGCTACTAGAGAAGGAGGTGTGTTTGTTCCAAAAATCTACCAAGCAATGAAGGGAAATGCTCACAGAGAATTGATGATGTTATTATTTTATGCTTCTTAGGGATGCCTGGAATCACTGCATATGCTGGTTTTTATGAGGTTTGCTCTCCTAAGAAAAGGTGACTTCTTAATTTTTTCATTTGGTTGGATATTCAAAATGGACTGCCTTGATTTCCTTCTGTTTTAGCTAATATTTATGCTTCTGCAATAAAACAAAAATTTTATAAATTTATGTATAAAATTGCTTATAAATTTGTATAACATTATTTATTTTCTCTATGATATTTCAGGTGTGTTTCTTCTAAAATTTTTCCTAGCAATGAAGGGAAATGCTCGTAGAGAATTGATAGTTGAGTTCTGTAGCTCTCATACAAATGGCGGTATCGGGAACTACAGATGGAGGCTAGGGCACCCTCCTTAAACGGACACGCGGCTTTCTCATGCAGATACAGCCCATCCTAATGAACTTGATGAAGAATTTGATACGTTCCCAACTACCAAGTCATCAAATATTGTCAAAATGAGATATGATCATCTCAGAAGTATAGCAGGCAGTGTTCAAACTGTAGTTGGTGACTTAGCAACTTAAGGGGAAAGGTTCCAATCTTTACTCAGTTATAGAGACCCCAGAGCAATAACTCTATTCATAATATTCTATTTGATTGTTGTTGTAGTTCTCTATGTCACTCGCTTCCAGGTTGTGGCTCTTCTCATTGGTATTTATATGTTGAGGCATCCTAGGTTCCGCCACAAGCTCCCTTCAGTTCCTCTCAATTTCTTCAGGAGGTTGCCTGCAAGATATGATAATATGATATGAATGTAGTTCTAGTTCCACTTCACTCCATCCTATCATTGGCTTCATATAGTTGTTTGCAGAGCCAAATGCTGATAGAAGAAGCAGCAACAGCATAAACTATTATTTGCTATCAGGTGCTTGCTCTAAAAAATTTTATAATATTATAGCTTGGTGATGTTTGTTTAATTTTCATCAGAAATCGGATTTTCTTTGAATTCAAAACCATACGAGTCTATGGCAGAAGAAAACACTTTGAATTCCATTAAAGGAGAAGAAAATAATTCAGCTACCCGTTAACAGGACAGGTTTTGAATCTAAAAAAGAAGCAGCAGTAAACTCTTAAAGTTTATTAGACTTTTCCTCTTTTGGGTTCATATGCTATGTTAACAAGAAGTAAAAGATGTTAGCTTTCAAATTTTTCAACCAATGAAAAATGTGAGGTGAAATGCGTTTAACATGGGGTTTTAAAGGGATTGCCGACAAACTGTTTAATAAAATTCTTAAGAGAGGCGGTGGAAGTTAGGGTCGGGTCGTCTTCTTTGACCATGGTGACCCTCCTTTTTTAAAAAAAAAATTTGGCACCTCAGGTAGTCACTGTAAGTGCTGTAAAGAGTGAACAACACAACTAGAGTTAATAGTGAGGTGGATTGATTTTGTTGATGACTCAGATAATAAAGAGGAGATTGTTTTTCTAATTTTGAACCTTATGGTATAGAAAGCTTAAAGAGTGATGATGATTAATTGTTATGTTTTTTCAATTAAAATAATAAATTTAAGTGGACAGACCTTTTTACCCTCTGCCACATCATCAAATTTAACAATGTTAGCTAATTTTCCATGATTTGCTAACAGAATGAAACTCACGGTACTAGTTTGTTAGGGTTCAAACCAAAGGGTGGAAGTCAATTAGGATTCAAACCACAGGGTATTTTTTTGTACTTTTTCCTTTAAATTAATAGATTATAATTGCCTTTCTCACTAGAATTAATCTCCCAATCTAACTTTAGTGTCTAATTCAATTTAAAGGGTAACTAAGCCTATGAAAAGTATTAAGTCCAATAACTCTCATAAAATGCATAACCTTTGATTTAGAATTTATTTCATTAAGTTCATGTTGAGCTGGGTTCATTAAAACCCTAACTAATCTACTTAGTTACTCATAGAAATTAGAGAAAAACAACAAGAGATGAAGAATGATAACATATTCAAAAATAAATAAATAAAGAGTAAGAGAATATAAGAAGAAAAACTCTTTTTATTCAGCTTGCTCAATATTGTCTTGAATCATCAACCCTTGTCCTTTAATCCAATAGCTTGAGTTGAAAGTAAATAAAATAATTCTTATGTAAAGAGTGTTATTTTCTAAGGTAACAGCCTCTAAAAGCTCTATATCTCTAAAAAAAATAAACTTTTCTATTTATAGTGTTTTCCAAAAACATTAAAGAAAACTTTCCAAAATAATCTATCCAGACCGACATGGTTGTGTCGCCTAAGTGACACAGATGTGTCACGTATTAGACGCCCAGAATACAACTCTCCGACATGGTTATGTTGCTCCTCTAACTCAGCTATGTCGGCACAGTCTTCAGCAGCTCTTGGTTTCTCAAATCAGGCACAGCTGTGTCTAAAATATGATATGGTTGTGTCACTCCTCTTCTTCAGAAATCTTCAGTTTCTTGCCCTCTTTTATGGCCAAATTTGCTCCAAGCTTTAAGCTCTCATTGCTTTCCTTTCCAAATAGATTCCCAAATTAAAGAACCTACAAAATCAATGCAAAAGCAATGTAAAAAGTATAAAAAGTAATTAAAAATGTTTAAAATGTTGAATTTGATATTATTTTAAATTCATAAAGCAATTTATGTTAGCATAGATGTGCTCTAGTGCCATTTTGTAATATATAATGACACTGTAAATTATCCCAAATGGTAATAAAGTATTCATTTAAATAAAGTGTTTATTTATTTGAGTATTTATCCTTTAGCATTATGTTAAATAAATTTATTATCAAGAGTTGATAATATGAGCAACAAATTTATTCAGTACACATGCTATAAAATGTTCATAATCAATTAATTAATATTTGGGTAATATTAATTATACTATCACCTCAGTCTATTTCCCTTTATTAGTATATGATACTAATAGTGGGAGGTAGTGAGTCTCATGCTACTTGATATGAGATATCAGAATAGACACGTGGATACTCATGTGATGAGTGGATCGAATAGTGACGTTATATTAGTGATCGCAAGGATATTCACTTATAGTCAATGATCACAGTCTAGGTCTTAATGGTGCATATAGTCCTTTGACCTGAGGTAACAGGGTCATCCACATTTGAGTTTTTAGAGTTTGTTACCGCTTCCATACTTGTGTTAATCACGCATGGGTATGTGGCATGTGGTGCCTCTAATCAGTTTAATGTAGGGATGAGTGTTCAACCAAGATGGGATTCATTGCCTAGAGTGAACTAGGATAGATCCTATGCTATCTATGTTTATTCTTGATTAATAGAATTCCTGGCCAGGACAAACATAACATAGTCTGAAAGAGTTTTAGTGCTAGAAAGTGTTTCTAGTATTTTTTATGTTTGATCAAGAATAACTTGAGATGAGGTCATATGATAAAGCTATTAGAGTTTGACTTTAACTTGACTCTAGGCTATATCGAGATCTTCTAATGAAGGGATTCTAGTGCACGGTAATTATGACCATAAGGGTTTTTGTGAATCATCATATGCATTCATTTCTAATGGAGTAGTTGTGATATCGATGCTAGGGGTCACTCACAACTTATAAGAACTAAATGTGTATAATTGGAATTTTCACATTTAGGTTTGAAAGAGTTTCAAATAATATCAAGAGTTGATATTATATTCTCATTGTCAATTAGACATGAACCTAGTAAGTCACACATAAAAGAGTTTTTCCATATCACCTTATTAATCTAATTATTGAATAAAGAGTTTAATCAATTAATTAAGATTAATGGAATTGGATTTATGCTTTGAGCAATGATTCTAGTATATCATGAAATCTAATTCCACCAAGAGTTTAATTATTATACACTTGATTGATATGAGATATTAATTAAAGTGTTAAATAAAGAGTATATGTTGTTTTCATATGGACTTGGATTAATGGCCCAAGGCGTGTAGGCCTAGGCCCAAAAGAGTTTTGGCCTAAAGATTAATCTAAGGCCCATTAACCTAATGAAGGCCCATTAGTTTGATATAATGGGCTTGAGCCAAGTGTTGGCCCAACCACAAGGCCCATTAACCCTAAGGCCCATTAGTTTTGATAAAATGGGCTTTGAGCCAAGTGTTGGCCCAATCAAAAGGCCCAAGTTCATCAACTAGGCCTAATTGATTTATGGATTAGGCTTAGCCCAAAAGTTGGTCGAACAACCAAGCCCAAGTCCATTTATCAATTTAAGTCATTTTGGCATATTAAGAGATATTTTCTCTTATGTGTGTTTAGTTGACTTTTGGGGCAAATTGGTTAGTGGGATGTGTAGAGAAATATATGTGTGGACTAAATACATGAGATGTTATATATCTACGTCTATTCTCTACACTTATTAGATATTTATACATATACACTTATTAAATACATGAGATGTTATATATCTACATCTATTCTCTACACTTATTAGATATTTATACATGTACATTTTTAACTAAGTTATTAGGTGGCATGCAAGGTATCTTCCTAATGATGATGGTGTAAGAGATATTTGTATATATATATCTAATTAACCCTAATTATCTACATATATATATATCACCTTAAGAAGAGTTCTAAAAGGGTGTGTGCATAAAAGAGTTTGATATTCAATTAAGTGTTAGTGGAAAGTGTAGAGACAAGAAATAAACCAAAAGGAAACCAAACATATACCAAAAGTGTACTCTTATACTTGTTAGTAGAATCAAGTTAGTTCAAGCTTCTTGGGTCATAAGAGAGGTGCTTGAAACCATACTTGATTAAAGGTAATAAGGTGATTGGAGGGCTTTGGTGTTTCAAGCTAGAGGCTATACACTTAGGTGGCTAAGCATTGATTCAAGAGTTGAACGAAGAGCAATCCATTGTAGTCGATTACTTGTGGTCTACATCAAACTCTTAGGAAATTGTAAGTATTCTGCCAATATGATTTTGTAAGTTTTATATTTATACATGTTGATGTATGTTAGCTATGTGTTTAAATGAAAAATAGATCTTGGGAGTGGAAATTCTTCATGTGGTGAAGGGTTATGAGAAAGTAAATTTTTGAAATTTACTCTACTTAGGTTAGTGCTCACCACACTATTCTTAAGCCTAAGTAGCATAACCGATTTCCTTCAATTTATATATAAAATATGCTTTTAAATAATAAAAACTTATAATTTTATTAATGAAATGCAATTACTTAGTGCTTAAAATATGACATTTTTAGCATATCAACTCCCCCACACTTGAGCTTTTGCTTGTCCTCAAGCAAACCTCATTCATACAATGAATAAAACTCATTAGCTTGCTTCACTTGAACAACCACTTTAATCTTCCATTAATACAAAACTTAACAATCCAAAAACTAAAATAATAAACCGAGGTCAAAGATATAAAAATTATTGTGTGGAGAGCAAACTTTCTCATTGAATTCATGAAAATAAACTATTGATTTTGGAGAAAAACAAAAGCAAAGAAAGATCATTCTAGTTTCTAGCTAGTCACATTATCACATGCAAGGTTCCCTTTTCATGTTTTTATTTAATTACTTATAAAAGTTTCCCAATTACAGTGATCCCTCACCTTTCTCATATTACTTAGTGTGGATGTCTTTAAAGGGTCCTTTGGATACTCATACTCATATTAGAGCATTGGAGTAGATAGAGCTTATGCAAATAAAATTCACTTCAAAGCAAGCTCTAAGCAATTTGTTTAGTGAGTGTGTTTTACACTCCATCTCACTCTTTTTTTTCTATGGTTCAAAAACATGCAAGAATCTATCAATATAGACTAGACTTTGAGCTTTACTTACAATCATCTTTGTACAACACCAAGAATCTAAGTTCAATCACTCAATAAGAAAGTAAGCATTAATTTCATTAAAGTTCAAAAATCCTCAACCATAATTTATTCCTCTAGCTTAATGAATTAAAAATAAAGCATTAATAGGATATTATTGCACTTTTTCAAGGAAGCAACCACATAATGAGTCTCACTCATTACATAAATGAGTGCAAATTCTCAAGTGTAATGTAAATGAATCCTAAAAATATAATCTATATGCTGATAATAAAAATAAAAATAAAAATAAAAACAAAAATAAAATAAAATAAATAAAAATATGCATGAAATGCATGATTCCATTTCTATGAAAATAATTAAATGCAAAAGTCTTAAATATAAAAGAAAATAAATAATTAAAAATTAAAATATAAGAAGAAACTAACTCCCCTCTACTGAGATTCGATTGATGGAGGCGAAGATGGAACAAAAACACCTACAACCTTGATAGCTTTCCTTATCTTCTTTAATTACTGTGTTTGATACTTGACAATTCTCTGAAATTCCAAGTGTGCTTCATATAAGTTTGCATTAATGCTCAGCTCCATTCTTTCCAAATGATCTTGGAATCTTTGCTAATTAAAGGTCTCTTCTTCCGGCTTTTTCCTCTTAGTCCATTCTTCATTGCTACTTGCTTCTTCACTCTCATCATCCTTTGAAGATGAAGAATTCTTTTGCCTCAATGCACATTGGCGCAATAGGTAGCAACTCCTAGCATTTGGCTCTTGCAATGTCGTCCAATCCATTATAACTTCGGCTTTGGTAAGGGCTTTGGCATTCAATGTTCCAGTTTTGTATCTTCCAAAAACTGCATGTGTTTATATCTATATTTGTAAAATACATTACCAATCCTGTGACTATGTGTCCCATTGAGATAGTTGCCTTTCCTGATTGCACTACATGACTCAAAGTTTGGAAAACAAAGTGTATACTTGAAACTCGAGTGTTACAATATAAGCACCATAACATGAATAATTCACTCATTATTACCCAAGAACTATCATGTATTCCAAAAATATTATATGCCATGAATTTATGCATCATAAGTAATGAATGGTCTTGAATGAATCCACTAGGCATACCTTCTCCTATACCAAAAGTCTCATTATTTGTAATTACCTTCCAAAATCCTTTAGCATTAAGATCATTAGAAGGATTGAGATATCCTCCCTCAAGAAATCCTAATATTTTGGACATAATAGCATGATCAAACCTTTATTCCTTACCAAAGAATCTACATGTATAAATTTGTTCCTTTTTGTCAATTACTTTGAATGTAGCTTAAAATTCAATAGTAAGTTCATAAAATGTATCATATTTAAGAGTAGCAAATTTTGTCCAACCTATTCGATCACACCAAAGTTGAATATCTTCTTCAAGTCCGACATCATAAAGCACATCATAATCAAAAAATCTAGGAAGCTTAAACTCACGCTTTCGAAGAGAAAGAAATTTTTCACCTTCTTCTTCCGAATGGATGGGAAAGAAAGCATCAAATTTTTTTTGTCAAATCATGAATTTTTGCACTTCTTTGCATGTTCTTCTCACCTCCCATTGAATAATTGCTCTTCTTCTCAAAAGACATGTTAGCAATTTAGAAAATATTCTTAGAGCAAATAAACAAAAAAAAAAGCACCTTTAAAAATAATAATATGAATGCTTCCTCCTGCAGGATTTTTAAAAGTGTATATATATATAACCTTGGGGATTTCTAAAAACTTAAGGAAAAGAAATAAAAATAAAAATAGAAACAAAAACCCTAATTTGAAAAAGGAAAAGTCTAATTGTCAAAATAAAACTCATGTTTACTTTAAAAAAATTTCAAAAGTAAAATATTCCTAATCAAGCTATTAAGGAAATATATAAACCTACTACTATTAGGAAAAGAAATAAAATATTTTTAGATTTTTTTAAAATTTTATATTTTTTAAAATTTTTGAAAAATGAAAATTTATTGAAAATAAATCTATTACCCACACTTAAATTCAACATTGTCCTCAATGTTATGAGGTTAGAAGGAAAAAGGCCATTTAAAATCGAGTTCAAAGAAATTAAGTTTGTGTGTGCTGTGTACAGGTTGACACAGCTGTGTTTGAGCTTTATTCTGCAAGATTTCAAGGCGACACAACTGTGTCAAATTTTGACACAGCCTTATCTAATCTGCAGAATTTTTACTGCAGATTAACAACATGCAATATTCTCTTATTCAAATCTCATCTATTCATTTCAATCATGCACACAAGTCCATATTAATATATTTAAATAGCTGCAACTTGATTTAATCATAAATAATCACATTTTGTAAAATCGATCGGCCTAATGCATATTTAATCAAATTCACATCTCCATTCAACGCAAAAATATAAATTGAACAAAATTAAATACACAAATAACTAAAATTAAAAATTAAAATTATCCTTACAAACTAAACATAAATAGCAAACATAAACCAAAATATTAAAAACAACTATTCCACATTTTAAATAACTAAAATTCAAAATATAAAAATACTAGAAACTTGAAAACACAAAAAAATAAAAGATTTCATGGAATCAAAATGGCAAACATCATTCTCTTCAATTAATCATCATTCGGGAGCTGTGGATGGGTCTTGTGGAGGCTCGAAGCCTTGACTTCGGAAATATGCCAAGAGGTTGCGATTAAGCACTTTAACCTCATTTGTCAAACTCTCCAAATTGATGTCCAAAGCTCTAACTTGCTAATCTACATTTTCAATTCTTTTTGCCATCCCTTCTAATGTTATTTCTTCAACCTCCTATTCCTCTTCTTCTTCTTCTTGAACCTCCATTTGCCCCTGACCTTGAGCTTGTCCATGAGCTTGCTCTGTAACTCTTCTCACCAACTGCCAATTGCCATTTACATGTTCAATAACTTTCAAGGATTCCATCATAGGAAGGCCTATCATATCGGTTCCCTTGACCTTGTCATATTCCCATGCGAATAAATTGAATCCATAGTACTCGGCAATTGTCGTTATTATGCCTCTAATCTTGATTGTGGAGGAATATCTAGTTGCAACATCCTTTAGCTTAAAGGCAATGGCATGACATATATCTATTTTGATATCATTCACAATACAAAATAGAATTATCAATTCAAATCCTTGTTACCACCGTATCATCCTCCTTTCTTCCAAAAATAGTATGAGCCATCAATCTATGGACTTATCGAAGTGCATGAGAAAGGATTTTTAATTCCTTAGCCAACTTGGGCTCATAAAACACGTCTCTTTTCCCTATGATCTCCCTCCAAAACTCATCTCTATTATATTTTATGTTCGTAGGGTGGCCATTAGGAAAATGTAGCACTTTATTCAAATCAAACAATGGCATATCAAAAAATTTATTCCCCAACCTAAAGAACAGTTTGTTAGCTTCTTCATCAAACTTAAAAGAACTTAAAAACTTATAAGTCACTCTAGCATATGTAGGATGTGTTTTCATCATGAATTGCTCCTAACCCACTCTCCTTAGATACATTTAAACTTCTTCAAATAATCCTACCATCTCTAAGCTTGACTTAGTCATATATTTATTTGGTTAAATTTTCCTATGCCTAACATCTTCATACCTTTTTCTATGAACTTCACTTACAAATTGCATATTTGTTGGATATGGAGTCACCTCTCTTTCTTCTTCCTCTTGAGTTTACGAATTATTTGAACTCCTTCCATGCCTTATACATACTCTTTTCGGAGGAGGAGGACCAACCTTCTTTGAAGCCCAACTCTTTAGTCTCATCTTGGAATGAAAAGAATTTTGATTTTACTTAGGTTTTGAGAAAGAGGCTAGGGTTTCTAAGGTTGTTAATGTTTCAAATGGTGTTATGATGAATTTATAGGCAAATTCGAGTTGAATCAATTAAAGAAACTGAAAAGTGTTATAAAAGGAAACAAGTGTAAAATAATGCAATCACGTGACACAAGTGTGTCTTATACGTGACACAGCAGTGTCAAAATTCATGAAAAAAAGTTTAAAATTGATGACATAGTTTTGTTATTCAATAGACACTGTTGTACCTGATTCGCGAATTCGAACAGAATCACTCGCCTATCTGACACAGCTGTGTCACCAAGGTGACACAGCTATGTCTGATTAGAAAAATTAAATTGGTTAATAATGGGGCACGGCCATGTTACATAAGTGACACAGTTGTGTCTGACCCCTGAAAAATTTTTCAATCTCATTCTAGCAAAACTTAGATCGGATAATCTTTCAATTAATCACTCTTTTGCTCCTATAAATTGCATTTCTATGTATGCTCAATAACCATAATTCCATGTTTTTAAACACATAACAGTTCACAAAAATGCAATTGCATAACATTTCTCATGACACTTCAATAGTCACTTTAATTGCATAATTATATCAATTTATAAAACTTATAGCCTTTTTTTTAAATTCTCTTATTGATATTTTGCTTTTCTTCTTAAGGCATTATGTTTTCCTACAAAATAGAATGAACTAATAAAAATTAAAAAAATTAAAGTACTTTAATAAAAATAACAATTTAGAAATAAAGACTAAGTTATAGAACTTGGTTGAGCCCCCAAGAAGCGCCTGTTTATTAAGGTCATTTGCTTGACCATGGTTTGGATTATGCATTAGTGTCATCCAAGTAGGCAACTTGATGGAATGCATCAATTTTGCCCCCGTGGTATTTTTTTGACCTTTGACAGTTAACTTTAAACTTATTTCCTGAAGCATTCATTAGTTCAACTCCTCTTGATGGAAAAGTTTGAATCACTTCAAAAGGTCCTGACCATCTTGTCTTTAATTTTCCTAGAAACAATCTTAATCTAGAGTTGTAAAGTAGGACTTGTTCTCCTACTTCAAAATGCTTCTTCCTAATTATTTCGTCATGCCACTTCTTGGTCTTTTCTTTGTAAATTCTTGAACTCTCATAAGCATTTTCTCTAATCTCATCAAGTTCATTTAGTTGTAACATTCTCTTTTATACTGCTTACTTAAAGTCATAATTTAAAGCTTGAATTGCCCAGTAAGCTTTATGTTCACATTCCACTAGAAGATGGCATGCCTTTCCATACACCAATCTAAAAGGAGACATCCCAATTGGTTTCTTGTATGTTGTCCTATATGCCCACAAAGCATCATCTAGCTTCCTTGACCAGTCTTTTCTTAACTTGATCACTGTCCTTCTTAAAATCTTCTTCAATTCTCTATTACTAACTTCAACTTGTCCACTTTTTTGTGGATGATATGGAGTTGCATTTTGTGTTTTACTCCATATCTAGCCAATAGCATTTCCATATTCTTATTACAAAAATGAATACCTCCATTACTAATAATTGATCTCGGCATTCCAAACCTAGCAAAAAGCTTTTTAAGGAATTTACAAACTACTCTTACATCATTAGTACTGCAAGCTTATGTTTCAACCCATTTTGAAACATAATCAACACATACTAAAATATAGTTATTACCTCCAGAGGATGGAAATGGTCCCATGAAGTCAATGCCCCAAACATCAAAGATTTCAACTTCTAGAATATTTGTTTATATCATTTCATCCCTCTTGGTCATGTTTCCACTTCTTTAACATAGATCACATGCTTGAACAAACCTTTTTGCTTCTTGAAAAATTGTTGGCCAATAGAACCCACTCTCTAACACTTTAGCAGTTATCCGTTGGTTTCCATAGTAACCTCCATAATTCAATTCATGACAATGTTGTAAGATTAATTGAATGTCTTCATTAGGCACACATCTTCTAATCATACCATCATTACACAACTTCCATAAAAATGGTTCTTCCCAAAGATAAGCTTTTTCCTTTATTGAATAGTTAATCCTAAAAGTAACTTGTCCACAACTAAGAAATTTGCAATGTCTGCAAACCACGGAGTGTTTATAATCCCCATAGAAAATAACATCTCATATGAAAATAATTCTCTGGTTGGTTATATATTCCTTCCCGTGTCATCTTCCAACTCCAATCTTGATAAATGATCTGCCACTACATTTTCTGACCCCTTTTTATCTTTAATCTCTATATCAAATTATTGTAACAATGAAACCCATCTAATAAGATGTTGAATGATCTGTGTAAACTATTACTTTTGACCAAAGGAGATATGATGTAAATTTATCAAATGCAAACACTACTGCCAACAACTCCTTTTCTATGGTAGCATAATTTAGTTGAGCATCTGTAAGTGTTGTACTTGCATAATAAATAACATGTAACTTCTTATCTTTTCTCTACCCAAGTACAGCTCCTATAGCATAATTACTAGCATCACACATTAATTCAAAAGGTAAATCCCAATTTGGTGCCACTACTATCGGTGCTGACACTAATGCTCTTTTTAACCTGTCAAAAGCAATTTTATATTCATCAGTAAATATGAACGGTACATCCTATTCAACTTACATAGGGGTTTTGATATTTTTTAGAAGTCTTTGATAAAGCGTCTGTAAAAACCTGCATATCCAAAAAGCTTCTCATACCTTTAACGTTAGTTGGATAATGTAATTTTTCTATAATATCAATTTTTGCTTTATCAACCTCTATTCCTTCATTTGAAATTTTATGACCTAGTATAATGCCTTCTTCTACCATGAAATGACATTTTTTTCCAATTTAAAAATAAATTTGTACTTTCACACCTTTCAAGAACTTTATCCAAATTCAAAAGACAATGGTTAAAAGAATTTCCATAAATAGAAAAATTGTCCATAAATACTTCTATTTTCTCTTTAACCAAATCAGCAAAAATAGCCATCATGCATCTTTGAAATGTAGTTGGTGCATTACATAAACCAAAAGGCATTCCCCTATATGCAAAAGTTCCATAAGGACAAGTAAATATTGTCTTATGCGGATCTTCAGGAGCTATTGCTATTTGATTGTAACCTGAGTAGCCATTTAAAAAGCAATAAAATGCATGTCTAGAAATTCTTTCTAACATTTGATCAATAAATGGAAGTGTAAAGTGATCTTTTCTAGTCGCTTTATTAAGTTTTCTATAGTCCATGCAAACTCTCCCTCCACTAACTACTCTAGTAGGAATTAGTTCTCTCTCATCATTTTCTACTATGGTCATCCCTCCCTTTTTAGGTACACATTGTATAGGACTAATCCATGAACTATCTAAAATAGGATAAATAATTCCTGCATCTAAAAGCTTAAGAACCTCTTTCTTAACTACTTCTTGCATATTGAGATTTAATCTTCTTTGTCTTTCTATTGTAATTTTATGATTGCCCTCTATTAATATTTTGTGCATGCAATATGATGGCCTAATTCCCTTAATATCTGAAATTTGCCAACCTAGAGCTTTTATCCATTTTTTTAATAATTCTACTAATAATTCCTCTTGTTCTTTAGTAAGTTTTGATGAAATAATTAATAGCAATTGTAACACCCTATACACTTAGTATTTAATACACATCATGATATCTCATAAAATATTATACATTTCATCCTTTAGTCACATGTAATTATTATACACACGTTTATACTTATCCGTACACACATACAAATATTTTACATTAA